>JACEVL010000351.1:1329683-1514714 GCA_020284085.1 Aporrectodea caliginosa
AAACTTCTATAACGCTTTTATATAACCATGTAGCATTGGGCATTTTCATGCAATTCCCCCTCAACCTCCACCAGTCTGGCTTCACTTAGTTCTACCCACGGGAACTCTACTTGTCCTCTCGATCCTTCTCTGCCAAAGCTTCCAGCCTCAGCTGTCACCAGAACACCCAAGCATCACCATATCATTCCCATCTTAAAATCACTCCATTGGCTAAAAATCCCAGGGCGAATCCACTTCAAAGTCTTATCAATAACCTACAACTCACTACAATATTTCCATCGCAAGTACCTTCGCGAACTCTTCACCATGCAGCCAGCCTGCTCTACCAGACCATCATCCTGTCTCAGTCTTTCTCGGCTGTCGGTCACTATAATCTCAAGTTATCCAACCAAGCCATATTACACACTCTTGCTCCAGAAATTCGCAAATTTTCAGTTCCCCTATCAATGCTGTCACTCACGCTCCATAATCTACCTCAGGCTCCTCTTTCTATCACTGCTCGGACTTTCAATTCAAAATTATAATGTCTAACTTTTTCAAGAATTTCTACCCTTACTCTCCTGATCCTGTTCTTTCCAATTCTCCTCGACCTAGAGACACCCACCTTAGCAACTCCTCTTTCTCCGCTCTCTGGCAACCGGACTTGGATTGCGACTTATTCACGCGCGCTGCGTCGTATCCAGAGATCGATGTCCATTGGAGGTCCGAGTCCGGCTGCCAGAGAGACCAAACATAGGAGGCAGAGCAGCTGCTAAGGCGGGTTTAGACACATGGTTAGACACCACGGAATTGGATTATACTAGATTAGTTTAGAACGGATCAAAGCATATTAGATCATTGGATCAAAGTTAAATATTCTTTGATCTACATTTTACATAGCGTAGAGTGTGAAGTTCGCCTTATATGCTTTTACATGCAAAATACAAAAAATGGACTTTTGCGACGATTTTCAATGGAAAACACCCGCCCCGAAATCTTAAAACCTCTCCGAAATTTTTTCGGGCTACGCCCATGTATGCAAGTGATTTAAATCTCCGGCTAGCATCGTCCGTACACGGGGACTTGAAATGGCGTGACGCCCATTCAAACGAACATCGGTGGTGAAGAATCTCACCAGATCAATTCATTGAAAATATGAGCAGGGTCATCGAGGCCATATACGGTCGCTATATAAAAAGTTAAAAACGTGTACATTTACATTTAGCATGGAACGTGGATCTGGAGGACAAAGAAAATAAAGCAGTAGTAGTTTTATTAATTTCCCCAAAGTCAACATTTTTTCGGAGGAAATATCTGGCTTGAATTCTTCTATTCAAATTCCTCTGATTCAATCTTACCACCCGTAAGACTCGCTCGACAGAAAGAAATTTCAGTCTACTGTTTCGTGGACATGGATCTTTTAACGGTGCTATATAAAGTCGACATTAGAGTCAGATCCTATTGTGACACGGTCTCTGTTACGTCGGGTCTTTGTTGCGGACCATCGACTAATGAGACCATAGACTAATAAGATTCGACTGCGCATGCTCGGAAGGTCGACTGCGGCGTCGAAGAAAATGAATTTCATAATAAACCACGTTTTTTGATACGACAGGAACAAAAACAGCGACAGAGTAAATGATGATTTAATTACGAGTTCTTAATTGAAACTTCTATACGGAAGCACGGCTGTGTCATAGGCATATACACACACTTATTATATACATATAATCTTATACTCCATGTGTATTCATGCATTCTGCACGGTGAATATGATACATGCGATATTAGATATATATATACGACATATTTATTTGTATATATAGTACGTGATACTATATAAATGCACGTATATAGATATAATATATATATATATGTAGCTGTGGTGCGCTAATTGGTGTACCTGCATGGCGCACCTGTGTAGTAATAATGGAGTGTGGTTGCACAGGCGCTGCATGAGCCGAGCGCGGCTTGCCTGAGGGAGGCAAATGACATGATGAGTGGACCAGTGGAAATTAAATTTGATTCGTTACTATAGTTTCTGGCCTCTCGTCCAATGTACTACGCACGGCGTAATATTGCGGCACACTGTTGCGCTTATCAGATCCTCTTCTCTCTCTGTGTCTATATCTGCCTCTAGCCTTCTCTCGCCGTCTCTGTCTGTCTGTCCGTATGTCTCTCTATGCCTAATCGAAGCCAGTACGAGCAGGCACCTGCTGCAAACGCACTTGCCCAAGTTATCGAAAATTATATCTCTGTCAACGAAAACTGCTACGGGCTGTAATAATGCTTTGCAGGCTAAATACACAGATAAATTATATGTGGGTATATATATATATATATATATATATACACATATATATAGGTATATATATATATATAATTTATATATATATATTTCTTTTCATCTTCAATTATACCGTGCCAAGCTATGTTTTATGAATGCAAATGCATAATGCCATATAACATATATTAATGTTTACATAATTGCACATTTATGAATGTATTGTTGTATATGAACGTGCACAAGCACTGCACATATATCGTAAATATTTTTCAATTAATAATTTGTATCTGTGGACAGAGGCTCGACATCAGCTGTGTTCTAACCCGAGGTACTTAAAAAATAAACGGTTCGCAGCGATAGAAAAGTGAACTGTCACCAGGCATTTTTCTACAGCCCATGCATTTTTTCACAGCCTCAAATAACGAATAAAAAGTTTATCAGGATTGTTTTTGGAATGATCAGATATACACGTGTCTTTGGATTACTATGAAGTATATCATCTTCGTTATCATCATCGCCACCATCATCATCATTTTCAATCATCGTCAACATCATCATCTTCTTCTTTTTCAGTTGCATATCATCATCTCGATCATGATTGCAGAATCGGGTCATCATCTTCAGCATCTATCTGCATCATGATCACCAGCAACTTCATCGTTGTCATCATCATCATCATCATCATCATCATCATCATCATCATCATCATCATCATCATTATCATCATCATCATCATCATCATCATCATCATCATTCTAATGGTATTAAATTCTCGTTGCAACGGATTTGGTCTGTATTGCTGAACAGGCCTGCATTGATCACATGATTCTCGGCATCTTTATCACGATCCCTAACCGGCGCTACAGATTAAAAATTCTCTAAGAAATATATTATATATTTAATCAATATTTCACAATTTATTACATGAAGCCATTGAAGGAAACAATTTTTTAGATTTATTGTTTCAGACGAAATCCTATCTACGTATGCCTGGATTTTTCACCATGAATTAATTGCCTTTGTTTTTACAGCACAGTAAGCGAATAGACTTTCCATAAACTTTAATTAAGCTTAGACTTCGTTCTTATATCAAAGCCCAGAATATCCATAAAACTTCGTTAGATTTATTTGCGACGCAAAGCTGCAGGTAAATAATGAGACAAAAGTAATTTTGACAGTTCTACATGTTTATATAGGCTTATGTATGTATGTATGTATGGATGTATGTATGGATGTTTGTATGTTTGTATGTATGTATGTATGTATGTATGGATGTATGTATGGATGGATGGATGTTTGTATGGATGTATGTATGTATGTATGGATGTATTTATGGATGTATGTATGCATGTATGTATGTATGGATGTTTGTATGGATGTATGTATGGATGTTTGTATGTATGTATGTATGTATGGATGTATGTATGTATCTATGTATGGATGTATGTATGGATGTTTGTATGTTTGTATGTATGTATATATGTATGTATGGATGTATGTATGGATGGATGGATGTATGTATGGATGTATATATGTATGTATAGATATGTATTTATAGATGTATGTATGTATAGATGTTTGTATGGATGTATGTATGGATGTTTGTATGTATGTATGTATATATGTATGGATGTATGTATGTATGGATGTATGTATGTATGGATGGATGTATGTATGTATGTATGGATGTATTTATGGATGTATGTATGCATGTATGTATGTATGGATGTTTGTATGGATGTATGGATGTTTGTATGGATGCATGTATGTATGTATGCCATTGTATGAATGTTTGTATGTATGTATGTATGGATGGATGCTTGCATGTATGTATGTATGGATGTTTGTATGTATGTATGTATGTATGTATGGATGTTTGTATGTATGGATGTATGTATGGATGTTTGTATGTATGTATGTAATGTATGGATGTTAGTATGGATGCATGTAGGCTTATGTATGTGTGTATGTATGTCTCTCTTTCAACTAGCATAGCCACCGTATACCCTGGCTTCCGCTTTATCTGATCTAACGGATTTCGATCTGGCCTTTCCAATCGATTGTGATTATTGATTGCGATTCACTGGAACCGACCTTAGACTGATATCTTTGGCGTTGTTGTAATGGCGCTAAATGAATCATTAGATTAGGGCAATGTAGATTCTATTGCCCGTGTTTATGTATAGTTGTATATATAGTATATACACACGCATGCTCTTAACTGTATAGGCCCTACGTACAAAAGTAAGTATACATGTACGTACGACCGCATGTGTGTATGTTTGCGTCTATAGTACGTATGTATACATGCCTGTATGGATGTATGTACATGTATGCAGACATGGTATCTATATATCTATATTATTTGTTTATTTATATAATTATATAGAAGTAAGTATATGTGTAAATACGAACGAAAGTAAGCTATGTATGTTTGCATGTATGTACGTATACATGCCTGTATGTATTTATGTATCATAGACTACTTAAAGCGGTCTATGGTATGTATGCATACATGTATACAGACATGGTATCTTTAATTATATCTATATTACTTGTTTATAATTGTATTAGTCCTGTCTTACCGTTGTCTGATTCCACTGGTATCGATTCGATCATTAGGCAGATGAACCAAATCATTGTTGTCGTTCGTCTATGAATCGAATAACCTTCGACTGTCGTCATTGTTTTCTCGGCCTCTGCTGACAACTTCGGTTTATTTCTAGTAGATATAAGCGATGTCCTGAAATCGAGTCATTGCCGTAAATTACCATAAACAGTCGGTTTAGTTAATTAACACATGATGTCATGATCAATACGTTGTGTATTACCTTACATAATGCTACTGGCGACATCTGTCCGAAACTAAACACCTTCTCATTTCGCTGTGCTGGGTTAAGATCGCCTCTGAGTAATAAGTGTAAGAAGAGCAGCTACATAAATCGAGTGATTATAACAGCTTCACTCACTAAAGTAGTCAAAGTTGGGTCAAATGGTTAGCAGCGTGCTTCGGTAACCTGCACTTGCATTGGTAACCTGCACTTGCATTGGTTGTCGTTTTCAATACAGATATGTAGAAACAATTTGTCGTAAAAAGCTGAGCTGCGTATTGATTGATTATCAGATAGCTAAGCTTTTAAGCGCGTATATAGAGATACAATACGACTTTCTAAAAGCTCAGTTTTTGAGAGCGTATCCTAGAGGACAATAAAAGTTTTTAAGCGATAGCAAGAAGAACAGCTGGTTGTACCATTATGCACTTTTCTGAATATGGAGGCAGCTAAAGTGATGCACGTTGAGAAGTAAACGAAGATTTAGCGTGAAATTCATGGGAGGTAGGGTGCTGAAGTTGACTTGGGAGGACAGAGATTTATAGTAGACAATCATGTGTGTGCATACGTTATTGCTTGGGTTACTAAGGGACTGTAGTGCACTATGGGTCCGCAACTGCGGGTCGCCCACTTAGAGCCTGATGAAGTTCGAACAGATCCCATAGCAATAAACTCCATTTGATTATCTACGGGCAGTAGGCCTCCCGAAATTTAAAGTTCCACCATTGTAATGATGAACATACATGTAGAAAGGACATACAGATATCGTAGCCTACATCAGCGCAAAGAACAGTTTCAAAATGAATGTTGGAATTGGAAATTGTGCCCTTCAAGAAAATACAATCAATGGCATTCAAAATAGTCAACCTAAACGACATTAAATGTCATCCAACGTTATGAGCAGAGCGTTAAAATCAGCACAATACATATGGCACTTGCAAATAACAATAATATCCAACTATAATTTTTTTAAAACTTTATCCCACATGAAAGTTTTACATATATTGGCGTGCGCTATTAAATTTGGCTGAAGTTCGTAATTTATAATCAATGTTGTCAAAGTTTAGATGTATCGGTTCTGGGGTTTCTTACTTACGCAGGCTAAAATCCTAATTTCTTATGCAAAGATAATTACAGATATGTTGCTATTCCAAAGTGACTTTACTACCGTGGTAGCCGATAATGTGCTGCACAAACTCTATTCAAACTGATACATTAAAGTAGGCCTACTGTTCTTTCACGGAGGAGAATAATTTTTAGAACGCAGATTCGTACAAAAATCTGAGCTATGAATGAAAATAATTGGAGGGCGTCAGCTTTCAATATCTGAAAGACAGGAATCGGACTGGAATTATAAATATCGACGTCTTTTAAGATTGTCAGTGTGAAGAAAAGAATATGCTGCTAAGGGCAAAGTCGTTTCTATCGTAAGTAAACAACATCCACTGTTAGGGAAACAGCGCACAATATCCGACAGATTTATCGTACAAGAGTTTTTGTATGTATGTATTAATTTAGACGGAAATTGCCGACGCTGTTTACGTCGATATCGTGAGCAACAACAGACACTGCATTTACAATGCATTTAAGTAGTCATCTTTTACAATTTCTGGTCTGCTTTCAAACTGCTTTCGTGTTCAACAGTCCGCTGTTCAGTTTCACTGGTTCGGATCGGGATCGCCACTGGTGAGTCTCTCCTTGAAGTAGCGCTTTATAAATATCAGATTACAATTACAATTACAATTACAATTGCTATAGCACACGATCATCGGACTTGTAAACCAGGACTTCTGTTAGAGCCCAAGCCAGGGTTCCCTTGTTTGCTTGTGTCACCTGTAGAGTATAGTTCGCTGTCCCCGATGTCGGTTCTGCTCTGATATCATCCACACATCGACTAAAGATTCGTTTAAACTGATTTGGTTATCTATTGGTTCCGTTTTCCATCTGCATGGTGGTCTCGCTGACTCTCGCTCTGGCCTCTGGGTATGTAGTCTTATTGTAGTTATTAACACACATTTATTTAGCGCCTCTCCTTAGATCCTGGGATCCTGTATTCATGGATCAGCGACTTGTGGCTTGTGCTTTACGATAACAGCGCTTAATAAATCTTCGCATAACATAGCATAGACAAGCCAAGATTTTAGAAGAGAGTCAGAAGAAGCTGATGATTAGCCTCATTAACCACTCTAAGTGCAGTACCATGCAATATTATGTTCTTTTATTTTCTGCCTGTGTTTATTGTATGCTGTGCTATATATCCTATACTAGACTATGTCGTGCTAATTATGCTATATTTTTGGACTTATCATTGTAGAAACAATATCAGCCTTTTCATTCTTTTTCTTTGTCTTCGTCATCTTATTCTCCTCCTCCGCCTCCTCCTCCTCCTTCTCGTCTTTCTTTTCCTTATGTAAAGCAATATTACAGAATAGCCACAACGCAATTCTTTTGCAATAGGCGGCTGATCCAAAATATTCAAGATAACGGATAATTAAGAAGTCATCATACACGAGTATATTTACAGTTCTGTAGGCCTAAATACATTTGACTATGATAAATTTGATTCGGCCTTACCTTCTGACCCATATAATTGGAGCTAACGTGCACGTGCACTGTAAACTCTTACAGCGACTATGAAATTGTCTTTTCCATATAATTACTAATGTCTCTCGTGACCAAATTCTCTGACCGTAAATAATGGAATCTCAACAGATACTCGTCTTTCAAGAGCGCAGAACAGACGCCAGATTTACGCATGCGTTGATTTCCGCTCTGGATGAGTAGGATCAGATGTCGTCTGTTGTTGCGTGGGACACACACAGCGACCGACCGAGTACAGTAGTGCTGCTTCCTATAATACGTGTCGGGCGTTGCCAGGAGTCGGTCCTGTAGGCGTCGGCGGCGGCGGTGGCTTCGTCCTCAACCGTCCGGTCGTGACTGATGATGCGTAGTCGGCTGCGTGTATATCGGGTCCACACAGACGTTGATCGTTGCGCACGGCCATGCATGCAATCGTCTCCGCTGTAGACTCGTGTTGAACATACGCTGCATGTCCGTCCGTTACCTCGAGCGCCTAAATCTGCCCTGATTTTACTCTTGTTGCCTGCTATTCTCCTTTCTTACTGTTCTGAAAGACGAGAAAGACGAAGAGAGCTTGTTGTCAGTCTTGTTGTAGGCCTAAGTCTGTTATAAGGCTCGTTGTAAGTCCATTGTTTGCATTTGTAAATAGTTGCCCGTATGACTGTGCGAGAAGTCGACCTGAAGTTGTATCTCAATCGCTCACTCACTGTTCGTTGATCTTAAAGGACGTTGGAGAATAATTCTCGCGAATCGCATCGGAGCCTTAAGACGTGTTTAAGCCCTATAGAATCCTCGATCCCTCGTGGGCTCGTGACACTGTGTGTCCTTCGTCAGTTTCCTTCGTTCCAGGTCTCTAATTCTGTCCGTCCTTCCATCAGTCAAGTTTCCGATAATGTCCTCGTTCAATAGCTATAGTTAGTCTTTTATCGTAAAGGCCGAAACAGGCTCTGTTTTCATTCACCCATTCATTAACTGAGAACATTTATATAGCGCCCCTTTTCAGCTGAAGAAACAGCGCCAACTGCAACGTCACATGTATGACATTTGCAGTCCATGTGTAATGTAATGTAATGCAGATCTGCTAAATGTCTCAACGCCACACAAAAGCCACGTCAGAGAAGCCAGCTTATTGACCAGCGCTATATCAAATCAAGTCCGTAATAGCCAAGTCGTTTCCGGTGCCAGGGCAGAATCCGGGAAGGTCAAACCGAGGAGACAGCATGGTGCCACGGTTGGAATCGATGTTGATGGTGGTCATGGGGTGATGCAGGAGTAGAGCCAGGATGTATGAGAGCTTGAAACATTTCGGTTTTCGTTCGTTTTCAGACCATGCATGTAATGCGTTTATTATCAGTAGACTTCAAATGCCTTACATATTACGTTGCTGTTTGAGACTCGATGATCTCTGAGAATCTCGGAAACGTTTGCCAATTGTTTACACACAGGTTTAAACCGGCGTTTAACTCTCTTGATCTATTTTGAAACATATCATTGGTGCCAAAATAAGTAATACGTCGTTTAAATGTGTTCTTATGCACACGGAGCAGTAGGCCTACTTGAAATAAGACGGTGGATTGGTTTCGCAAAGGGAGAGAAAAGTTGAAATGGAATAACGTTAGAGTTTTGGATTTTTGGAAGTATGAAATGAGAAGACAGATGAGTTGGAACTTGGCACAGCTATCGTGTAAGGTCGCTTTTAAAATTGGTTCAATTCAATAGTCTGTGCAGTTTCTAAAAGAAAGAGTACACATGTCCTTTCTTATTTATTCAAATAAACATTGTTAACGACTCAAAACAACGGCTTCACTGATTTCTGTCACCGCCATTACAGCTGACATAGGGATCGAACCTGATAGACTGCGTGGTCACATGTTTCACAGTATACCGGTACGTATTACAGTTGGCTTAAGTTCAAGCTAAGGTAGCCTATATTATGCCTAAACGAATTAAAATTTGAAACTTCGTTAACTTATTGTAGGCCCAATGTGCAGTGCAGTTATCTTAAGTATTTTCGCTATAAAGAACTATTAAAATACTATTTGAAAATGTATACTTTCATTTCTGACTTAGATGCACCTTTAAACTTTTCATCAAGGCCTATTTAACTATATAGGCCAATGTATGTATCAGGGCTTTTATAGAATGCATAGTAAGAACCTCTCAAAACGGTCTATATGTATTATACTAAAGACGCAACGAAGCAACATCAACCAGTTCAAAAGAGGGTGTCCGCGGAACCTTCTTTCTTCAGACGATCACTAATGCAATAGAAAGGTCTAGAAAGTGCAGGCCATGCAGAAAAAGCCCCACCACCCACAAGTCTTTAATTACTTGGGATACAAAGCCTAACGTCCAACAACTGTCAAATGCAATGCCATTCAACATTGTACTCCACTTCCCCAACGTTAACGGACAGCACAATAATTCATGTCGCTCAAATGTCGCTTATTTGATCAAAAGAACCATTTAGAATCCGCTAAGTTCTTACTCATAAGCGGACGTTTGCAATATTCGACATTTCTTCTAAAATCCAAAGAACCAACAAAACCCGCAAACCGTCTGGCAACTAATATTCACGCTTCCTCCTTCATCATCGTGGAATTGAATTACGGTGCACATATAATTGCCATAACCGCGATTCAAACCATTCAAACCTCGGGCGCTGCAGAGCAGGAAGCCATCACACGCTTCCTCCGCGCACGTCACTTTTAAAAGCCCGTCTAATATAATATGTGGGCGAATTGCCTGCGTCTTCTTCCACCTTTAGACAAGCAGTGCTATAGAAGGAGCAATGCCTGGTCGTCTGGTCGGTCGGTCGAGCAGTATGGTGGTATGAATGGGCAACGGAGGCGGCCTGGGCGCCGTCCGTCTGCCCACTTAGGGCCTTTGTCCGTTGATGGTCGGAGGAGCCAGGATTGAAATCTGGTGGAGACAGCAGAGCGGTGATTATATGGACGGACGATGATGCATGGGTCCGTTTCAGAGGAATGGAAATAGACGAGGATGAGCATAGGGAATGGACGAGGAAGAGATATGCATGCTTGCGTGTGTATCTAGACATATAAATGTATGCATACGTAGTACGTATATATATCTATAGATTTAATATAGCTCCTATTGAATACCACGATAAAGCACTAACATGAGTAGAAATAGTTGAAGAGGAGGAATTGGTGGTGACATAGAGGAGGAAGGAGGAAGTGATGAGGGAAGCTATGAAAGAAGCGTGAAACATAAAAAACAAGAGAATGGGATAAGAGATGAGAATTCAGGATCAAAAAGAATTAGATTAAAATAGAGGAGAAAGAAACGTGGATGAGAAGATTTGGTAAATGAGGTTTTTGTGGCTCAATTCCACTCTGAGATTTCTGTGTATACATACGGTATTGTATAAGCGCAGTTATGGACCTGTTCGTCCGTCTTTACGTGCTTGTGTTTGTTCGCCCGTCTGTGCATGCTTGTGTTTGCTCGTTAGGCTCTGCATGCTTTTGTTTGCTCGTTAGGCTGTGCATGCTTTTGTTTGCTCGTTAGGCTGTGCATGCTTGTGTTTGCTCGTTAGGCTGTGCATGCTTGTGTTTGCTCGTTAGGCTGTGCTTTTCTATCTGTGCATGAGAGTTTGTAAGATCAGCTGCGTCGCCATTCTTCTTCAAACAGCGTACACTGCAAATTAAGGCATCTCGCTTGACAGCAGTGACAGCAATACGCCCTCATGAATAGACCACAACGGCTGATCTCGAACATAAAGACAAACAGACAGACAGACAGACGAACGACAGACAGACAGACAGACACAGATAGAAGATAGAGAGACCGAAGGAGATAGACATACAGACAAAGAGGCTGAAAGACAGACAGACAGATAGATACAACGAATGATGAATGAATGAATTAATCAAGTAATTAATTAAAACAGACAGATAGGAACTTAGGAAGACATACAAGCTGTGCATGCAGAAGGGCGCGGACACATAGCCTAGACGGACAGGCAGACCTTAGAAAGGGCTTCATTTTCAGTTCTCAGCATAGAAACCTGACAGCCAAAGAAGACCTACAGGAGATACGCAGCTGATTGCAAATGGTTCCTTGCCACGTGTTGTTCACTCCACTGAGTGAATGAGTCAGATTAAAGAGTGCATAACTGATAGAAATCAGTCTGATATCGTATGGCTCTTCGTTGGTGCCTGGCCATGGGTTTGGGTGCGCTCATGGGCGTAAGCATTCCCAATTCTTCTGAATTGTCACGTCATATGAAGAATAAGACATTCTTAGTAGCCATATGACAGCAAGTAGCAACGTTTCATAACACTGCATGCTAAGCCCTTTAGACAACGGTATGACAGGCATACCATATCAGTGATATCACTCCCAATTGCTCATGCGCTTCGGCGTGAAACTCCGATTCAGTGTCTGCGCTGTAGTCGGGAGCGCCTCTGAATAGGAATCTGGAAGGGGCGCTATATAAATATATGAAATGAAATGAACGGTCATGCGATTGAATATGCAATACTTGTGACAAAACTTCATAGAGGCGCTGCCTACAGAGGCCTAAATGATGTTAAAATGGCAATAAGAATATAATGGACATCTACAAGCAAAACAGTGCATAGATACATAACTCTAAGAATCCCAAGCGGTGGACTCACGCACGCGGACTAAACCTACGGATTCCTATCCAGAGTTAGCAGATGACATGTCAAGAGTTCCTGGACCAGGTTGCATCGATGGCATAAAGCGATGGAAGGCGACAGAGAAGGCATCAGATGCGTAGCCTTTTTAAGGTACTTAAAATAAAATATATTAAATGTCTAGATAACTAACTAACTAACTAACTAACATCGAGTCTCCAGATGCATACATAAGTCTCTTCAGAATTCTATCTAGGCTATGTGGGTTAGCTTTAAGGTGGCGTTCCTGTTCTTATAGTCAGTTAGTACTATCTTATACCAGACATGATTTCTGTCGAGACAACGCGGCCATATTGGATTTCTGTGTCGCCATTTTGTCTGGCAAAGTCTAATTACATTTTGTTTCGAAATAAATTCGCAAATTGGGTTAGTTTTGTTCGACTAATTTAGAGTCTAGTTTCCTAATTGGGCGCTGCTGTCCAGAATTGATTTCATGATGGTCGTTATTCAGTAGTAGCGATCTTTAATTGGCCTTAGTAATAAAAGCTGCGATCTGTTCGTGTTTTCTAATCTAAAGAATCTAATCGCACCTCAAGACAAAGATCTTAAATTAATCTAATTTCAGATCTACTTCAACTGAATCGTCTGTTTTGAATCTTTGCTACTTTTAGTCGTTTATTCTGTCTGTCTGTCTGTCTTTCCTTCCTTCTATGCTTGTCTTTCTCCGCTTATGTCTGTCTTTCCCTCCCATGTCTGTCTTTCCATCCTGTCTCTGTCTGTTGTCTATCTCTCCTTCTGTCTGCCTTTCTCTGCCTGTGTATGTCCTTCTATGCCTGTGTATGTCCTTCTGTGCCTGTGTATGTCCTTCTGTGCCTGTGTTTGTTTACCCCTCTTGTGTCTGTCTTTCTCTACCTGTGTCTTTCTCTGCTTGTGTCTGTCTTTTCCTCCTGTGTCTGTCTTTTCCTCCTGTGTCTGTCTTTCTCTCCTTCTGTCTGTCTTTCTCGTTCTGTGTCTGTTTCCTCTGTGTGCCTCTGTCTAACTCGTTTCCGTCTGAATTCATCCGACTGTCAGTCCATCTGTCTCTCCATCTATCCTTCAATCCTTCCAGATTAATCCGGTAATTTTACTTCTGTCTGGAACGACTGATCGTCTCATTAGGTTACTCTGTTGGTTCGGATCCCCTTAGACTCTCCTTCCTTCAGTCAATCAGTCTCACTTCAAGTGTCTCTCTGTCTCCCCCATAAAGTACATCCGTCACCCTCGATAGTCTAAAGGGATATAAAAGACTACACCGGGGTGGATAATGTCTATGACCAGTCTAAAGGTAGGAATACAGATGGGGTCGGACACGGACGAATCTTACGCCACTGGGTGCTGGTTTGATCGTTTCTCTGGCAAACGACTCGGTGTGTGGAACTGAAGAGCTCGAAACGGTCGCCTCTGTCGCCCTCGAGTCCACAGTGTTCCACTCGAACCACGCTCCGTCTTCCACGACTTCCTGTACTAACCGACGCCTCCATCGTCCGTCACTTCCGCTTCCGTTTAAACAATCGATAGGGGGCGCCATTGGCTGACGGACGGACGGAAGGAAACGAGGCAGGCGTCAGGGACGACGGATGATGCGTGTAGGGCAAGGGGTAGGAAAGACACTTGGGAGGGGTTAGCAGAGGGCATCTTGTATGGCAGGATGAGCACAGAGTGGCTTTCTTCGACCTATATGGCGGCATACAAGGTCCAGCATTTCTTAAATAAAAATCACCCATGAATATCTGCTTCATTATCGTCTACTACACTAACCGATCTCCTCCACTAATACCTCCTACATTGATGTCTGCTCCGCCAATTTGTCACCTCCAATAATATCGCCTACATTGAAGTCGACTCCTATAATGTCTCCTACATTCATGTCTCCTACATTCATGTCGGCTTCGTTAATGCCTCTTACATTGATATCTCCTACATTGATGTCTTCTACGTTGATGTCTGCCCACCAATTTGTCTCTTCCTATAATCCTACATTGAAGTCGGCTCCGCTAATGTCTTCTACATTGATGTCGGTTTCGTTAATGCCTCTTACACCGCACGCAGAGCGTCACCGGTGGCATCTGGCGAATGAATTAAAATTAACCAATTTCGAGACGTAAGTGGAGTCACCATCGTATTTCTTACATTGTGGGCTGTAGTATCTTGCGAACTCTTACGTCATATGGACTACAGTAGTATCTTGGTATGTATAGGTGCGGCAGGAGAACAGTTCGATCTGCGACATGACTGTACACGTTAGCACTCGGTTTTAAGCACTTGGTCAGTTGGTTTTAAAGTAACGGAACGAGTTGTTAATAAAGCGTTATAAGATACTAAAGTCGCAGCAGTCGGGTTTCCGTCGGAATCACTCCACGGAGACTCTCCTGCTTCGACTTTTGTCAGACTTCTATAGCGCAATTGACCGTGGTCAGGTTACTCTTCTTGCTCTCTTTGACGTAAGCTCTGCCTTTGACTCTGTGGACCACTCCATTCTCTTGCAGCGCCTCTCTACTTCCTTTGGCTTGGTGGATCAGCCTCTGGATTGGCTTACATCCTTCTTAACTGACCGCTCAAACTGTGTAGTCCTTGGTTCGTCCAGGTCTCTTTGGGTCCCTGCTCCTTTTGGGGTGCCCCAAGGTTCTGTCCTGGGCCCACTGCTATACCTTCTTTATACTGCTGATCTCTGCCCCTTGCTGGCATCTCAGAGGCTTCTGCACCAACTATTTGCCGATGATGTGCAAGCCTACATCCACACCCATTCGGCGGATGCGGTGGCTACTGTAAGCCAGATGTGTCTGACTATGGATGTCCTCTCTTCTTGGATGGCCTCCAATCGGCTACTCTTAAATCCCTCTAAAACACAACTTATTTGGTTGGGTGGCCGTAGGCAACTTCAGGGTATCGACTTTTCCCAACTTACCTTGCTCTTTCCTCACATAACCTTTTCAGTTACAGTTCGTGATCTGGGACTTACTCTTGACTCTGAGCTTACTTTGTCTCAACATGTGAGCCTGGTTGCACGGAGTTGTTATTATCAGCTTCGTCAGCTTCGAGTGGTCTCTCGCTCTCTCTCTCATGATGCGGTCGTGGTCCTTGTTCACGCCTTTGTTACCAGTCGAATTGACAACTGTTGCTCTCCCTACTTGCTGGCCTTCCTCTTACGGGGTTCTGGGGCGACTAGATCGAGTTCTGCGCTCGGCTGCTCGTCTCATTGGACGACTACCTAAGTTCTCTCCTGTCTCTGCATACATACGTGATGTGTTGCACTGACTGCCTATCTCTCAGCGAATCTCATACCGCACTGCTGCTCTAGTTTCTCGCTGCGTTCTTGGCTGTGCTCCATCTTACTTGCGTGATCTTTGCCGCCCAGTGTCCGACGTTGCAGCGTGTCGGGCGCTTCGTTCTACGACGAGGGGTGAGCTCCTAGTTCCACGGGCACGCTTGGCTATTAAGCAGCGCCGTGCTTTTTCGGTTGTGGGACCTTCCACCTGGAATGACCTCCCGCTTAAGCTCTGCTCTTTACTTGTGAGCCAACCGGCAGGGTTCTACAAGTCCCTCAAGTCTTTTTTCTTTAGTCGTGGCTGGGCCGGGAGCGCTTCTGAGTAGTTTCTTGAAGAGGCGCTATATAAATGTTCTGAATGCATGAATGAATTAATGAATACTATATGTGCTATCTGGACTATGAATAGGGTAAGAATGGTCTGTTTCTGTTGAAGGTTGTCTGCAGCCACCTTTCAGATCCAAATCTGACTGGTATCGAGCTCTTACAGCACTTGCATGACAAAGTTAAAGTCTACTACAATTACACTGGTGTAACACCGTGCTTCAATACCAGCGAGGAAGCAGTTGGCAGTCTAGGAGATTTCGGATGGGACTTCCAGGTATTCAAGCTGTTTCGAAGAGCTTTATATAATTAAGTAATTCGGAATGCAAAATTCCAAATGACAGTTCTCCTTTTTGTTTTAAAACTTTAGTTATTGAAAGAAAATTCCATTTTATTGTTAGTCAGCGAAAATAATTAATATATTATTATTTATTTTTATTTTTATGCATTTATTAAGCACCACATTTAAGTCAGCAATTTTGAGTGAATAACTTGTTTA
The DNA here is from genome assembly GCA_020284085.1 of Aporrectodea caliginosa. Taxonomy (NCBI): domain Eukaryota; kingdom Metazoa; phylum Annelida; class Clitellata; order Crassiclitellata; family Lumbricidae; genus Aporrectodea; species Aporrectodea caliginosa. Next base: position 1,346,113 of record JACEVL010000351.1, read on the forward strand.
AGGTGGCTACACAATTCTATCTCAGGGGAGGCTCAAAGTCATACTCCGCATTACAAGCCAATCACTCAATCAGCTACAGTTTCTCTTGTGTTCATACTTGCTACTGTTAAAGTACCAAAGAAGAATGAATCTGAGGCGCTTTGTTTTGAATCCTTCAATCTATTCTTAACACTTTAACATTGAGCTGCATTGGTTTCCCAGTCACTTTTAGTACACGCTCATCGTGAAAGTGTTCAATACTTAATACATTCAATGATCGCGATGAAACCGTATCTTGTTGTCGCAGGCTTGTTCTGAGTTGGTAATGCCCAGCTGCAGCAATGGAGTGACGGACCTTTTCGAAAACAACCCCTGGGACTTTGAGGCATTTACAAAGTCCTACCAGAAGAAATGGGGAGTTACACCTCGGCCGAACTGGATACTAGAACAGTTTGGCGGGAAAAACATCAGAGCTGCCTCGAATATCATATTTAGGTAGGCATTTTACAAACTAGTTTCTTTCTGAGATATGGAACGTTACTTGAGAATTTTACAGGAGAAAGTTATCTTTACAGTTGCAGTTACTTTGGAGATATTTTATGACATGCTTTGTTGTAATACAAATCTATAGTATAATAAAAAAAGTAATTTCATGAATTGAACTTTTTGTTACGCTAGTCGACTCATTTTTTTCGGTAGCTGGCACTGCTATCCTATACGTTATGAAGGTCAAAATAAACTAGACTCATTTCATTTCAATAGGTGGCGCTGCTATTGCTCTAAGAACATGGCCGCCATGAATGTTGACTCGTTTAATTTTTTGGTGGTGCCGCGTTGTTTTTAAACTGTCACGTAGATTCAAGTGTAATGAAAGTTGGTGTGAACGATAGCACGATAGTCTATTGCCATGCTGTCCAACTTGCAGCTCGAAAGATGATATTTCAAATTCTTCTCAACCGTTTTAGGACTCAGCAAACATCTAGTACTCATCTAACATGGTCGGGACATGGATTCCAAAATTATTCAGCCATGGAGAATAACCTCCTCTTAACATCTCATTATAAAGCTGTGTTCGTTATATCCTCCAAAGACAATGTTGTAAGTTTAAGTGCTTAGGCCTATTCATATTGTTACACTGGGGACACTTTATAACGCGTACGTGTCATTATAATCAGATGCTCAGATTATGATTTTGGAGTACGATATTGCTTACGATAATGGCTCTATAGAAACTAGAATATTTTAGCTCCTTCCTGAAAGGAGAGGAACACGAATAAGAAGTAGCTGTTACATTACTGTTACAATTTTCTGTTGTAGTAATGGCAGATTGGACCCTTGGCGTGCAGGAGGTGTGAATTTAAACTTATCCGAGACGCTGGTTGCAACAATGATCGAGGATGGGGCTCACCACCTCGATCTGTGGAGTACAAACCCTGGTGATCCGAAATCGGTGATTGATGCTCGTGAGCAGGAAAAGCAAATCGTGAAGAATTTGGATCATTTAAAATAACGAACTCTGTTAGGATTAATCCCCCACCCCAATCACTTCGCTACCAGTAGTATTCTTATTATAGCTTTGTTAAATTGGCTGCATGTCAGAGTTAACAACTTCTGTACAGAACCGTAGGCATACCAGCGTCTTCTGTTGTTCTAGTAGCATAATACAATTTTTATACAGAAGTTATTTAATAAATGACACCCTAACTTCTAGTGCACTGTTAGCATAATACGATGTCTATATACTGGTGTTAGTATATTTTAACATCTTAGCAAGTATAGCGCTGTTGTCATAATCAAGAGGACTGCTCTTGGTGCCATTGTCCCAAGCGTAAATAACTTCTGTAGAGTAATTCATTGTCAGCAGATGCACAAGGCATTGCACAATGAAACATTTAAATAAAACCCAAGGCAAAATTCTATAGAAATGTGTGAATCGCAGGTTTAGCCTTGTGTTATGGCAGATAATTTAGTTTTATCGATATACCCCACAGCCTTTTGATCTTGTACAATGTACATGTTCGTATGTGATGGCATTATATAATGATGATTTATCAGCTGGGTAGGTATTCCTGGGCTGTCTTGAGACCTCTAGCTGAAGTTCCCTATATAGTGGTAGTTTAAGAATCCTTTGAAGTGTTAAGTTTTGTTCTCAAGGTGGTCTTAACTCTTCATGGTGGGCTGAACCATTTGTTGTGTTAAATACTGAAGCTTGAGATCCAGAAAAAATTGAACTGGTTTTGGTCAAAAAAAGTTTTTGGGGATAATATTAATTATTAATATTTCAACTATCAAATCCCAAAGTTACAGGTCAAACAAAATAATACATATATTTTAATTTTAATTTTTTGTGTACATCAGTTATATTAGTTATTTCCTTGATTTGGCTGAGTCAAGCGTGCGTTTGTTTTAATTTCGCCGAAAATCTTCTTGTAATGGCAGACTCATTAATTATTCATGTTCTGGACTACTTTTTTCTGCTGAAGCCGTCTGTGACAACGGCAAGTGCGTACGAATACAGCCTAATTAGCTATGAATATTTATTATGAGACGGTCATTATAATCCGCCGGGTCTCTGTTTTGGCTAATTCTGGTCAATAAGCGTTGCCTTTATGGCTGCAGATTTAATTTTACAGCATACTGCATTCTTTTCTAAATGCATATGTACTCTAATCAAACGGTTTAAATGGCTTACCAATTTACAATAAATAAATTTAGGAAGGCACTATCGTAAATTGATCCCAACACCCATAGCGCCATCTGACGAAAACGAAATTATTACTATAACAATGGCGGAAACTGAAATCACCGCATGCCTAATTGAACTCACAGCGTTTAATTTGAATAGGTCTCGTCTAGAGGATCATTTCCGATATATTATTAATGATTACTTCTGCAATAGTGATGTTGAAAATAACGATTAGAGTATACGACTTTAGTTACGAATCTGATGCCGAGAATAACGATGTCTCGGTATAAACACCTCCGTTCCGTTCGCATCTAGCGCTGCTGTAGGCATAGGCCAAATTAATTTTAACGACACTATTAGCATCTATTTAAATCTATGCCACTGCTTCAATTTAATTTTCCAAGAAACGCCGTTGACACCATTGGAAAGGGCAGAAATTTCTATATTCTCTGCGCAGACGCTGAATCGGAGTTTCACGCCGAAGCGTATGAGCAATTGCGAGTGAAGGACTTGCGGTTGATTCGGAACCCGGCAAGGCCTCCGAGCTGCAAGGCACCGGAACACATACCCCAAACTTCACCGTGCCCCAGTTGTATTGTTAGTGTCGGTTTTTTGTGTACTTGCCTCGTACTCCAAGCTATTTTTGTGACCGAGCCACCCCAGAAAAGATCCGAGAAATTAATCTCGATAAACCGACCGACGGGGAATCGTAGAGCCTGTTGCCGCGTGAGAGAGCGAGCCACCAACCCACTCGACCACACCAGGATGACTCCATTCACTGGGTATGCGTTTTGTGAGTGGATGTTGCATATTGAAACTTGTAGTCTAAACGCTGAGAGAGAAGACACTTTGTTCACTCGGAATACCAGGGTCAATTCAGGGTCATGCCAATCTTCCGTGGCCTGTCGAGGGTCTGTCTGTCTGTCCCCTCCTGCCCTCCCCTACTTACATACCTTAACATAGACAGAACAGCAATAATTGGGGAAGTACATTATTTGATTTCAGAAAAGAACCAAACCTCGCCCATGCCAGGCCCGTGGCCCATTATGGCAGCGCACCATGACGGGCGTGTCTGGTCTTGAGGGGTGCCGGCGTACAGGCGGTCCCCTTGGCAAATGGCTTCATACGTGGCTTGTCTATCTGTCTGCGTCTGTGCCTGTGTCTCTCTGTCTCAGTATATCTGGCTGTCTCTGGCTGTGTGTCTCGGTCTGTGTCTACTTCTACCCACTGAAGCAACAATTTTATCGTTAAATCATGCAAAACATGACAAATTCAACAAAACAATTAAACACATCAGCGTGGCATCGGCGGCGCGCCGACAAATTGTCGGCGGCGGGCGGCGGCGGCGCGCCGATCCACAAAAATCGGCGGCGGCGGCGCCCAACAAATGTCGGCGTCGGCGGCGCGGCCGGCGCAGGGCTCTGGTTTTGAACAATGCGCATGTGGTTTTCAATGCTCATGCGCGATCGAAAGTTTGCGTCAAAATCTTTGGTTTGCGCATGCGCGAAGTTTTTCCGCCGGCGGAAGAATTGTTAGTGCAGCGGAATCTTCCTCCGCATAAGATTTCCTCTGGATGAAAGTCAAAATCACCTCAAATCGCCGTAAACGGACCTTAATATTGGTCAGTGTACGATAATTTAGACTAATATTAAGTCAGACCCCCTCATTCACGAAGCTATAGCCTTGGTTCCCCAAACTTTACAATCCCCAAACTTAAAGAAAAATGATGTAACTAAAATAATGAAAAATACTAAAACGAAATCTCGATACGAAAAAACTTAAAGAAAAATCTTCTGTATATAAAATGGATCATACGAAGAACACTGTTATCGAACTACGAAAAATCGCCAAGCAGAGGGGCTTGGTCGGTTATACGAGACTACGGAAAGCGGAGTTGATCGCTAAAATTGAAGCTAACGAGACTCAAACGCTAATCCCCTCACATTTTACACCAATCTCACCTAATATAATTGAAATCCCAACACAAGAGCCCATACCAGCCACGAAAGTACGAAAACTATTCGATAAGACAAAATCAGCGATTAATACATGTGTTGAGGCGATTGAAAGGAACATACCTAAGCAACCGATGAAAATCGTAAAGGAGAAGTTTGCTAAAATGCAAACAAAAATTACTTCATATTTTAGGAAAATAATTAAACCAAAGTTCGAAATCCTAGAGACCGCGAATGCTATTAAAGGATTTACTAAACGATACACGATCGAAGGAACTGAAGGAATCGACGTCACATCTTTCCTCGATGCTGTAAGGCCGCGGGTAGTCGGTCTGCTAACGAAAAATCGAGGGGTAAAAGTTCAATTCAATCTTTTATGTGTAATGGAGAAAGTAGATATGAAATCTGGGGAAGTAGTCGAAGCTGAACCTAATTTTAAATCGAAGAATGAGATTATTTTAGACGCAACCGACGTGGGTGAAATATATAGCGACGCAGTGGATAAAATTAAGGAGAGCATGGCGAGTTATCAGATGCGAGGTAGTAATTGGAGGTTTAAATCCGTTATGAAGTTGGATATCGATACGGTTGTTTATAAACCGTTGAAAGGAAGTTCTTACATTCCACTACCTGAGTGTTTAGCTAGTAAAAAGGGAATTATTAATATGAAGAACGAAGACGATGAATGTTTCAAATGGTGCATCACGAGAGCCTTAAACCCTGTTGCGAGAGATTCAGAAAGAATTACGAAAGAATTAATCAAGCAGTCTGAGGAACTCGATTGGTCCGGCATCGAATTTCCAGTAGCGGCGGATGCTAATGTGATAAGCAGGTTTGAGAGAAATAATAACATTAGTATTAATGTCTTCGGTTACGAGACAGATGTTAAACTATACCCATTATATATATCTAAGCATGAAAGCGATACCTATGTAGATCTATTGCTTATTTCCGACGGAGAAAAGAAGCATTATTGTTGGATAAAGAATTTTAACAGATTGATGATGAAACACACAGAGAAATCTAAAAATTCAATGCACTATTGTAGACGATGTTTAACCGGTTATCAACGAATAGAAGCGCTTACTAAGCATACCGAGTACTGTTCCCAACACGAGGCGCAAAAGATAGAACTACCGGAACCGGGAACTATGTTGAGTTTTAAAAATTATTATAGAAAGATGCGAGTCCCCTTCGTAATCTACGCCGATTTTGAAAGCTTCATTAAACCTATAGACACTTGTCAGCCAAATCCTAACACGTCCTACACTAACAAATACCAAAAACACGTTCCGAGTTCATTCTGTTATTTTATAAAATGTTTCGACGACGACCTATATTCGCAAGACCCCGTAATGTTTACAGCGGAGAACGAAGACGACGATGTAGCTCAAATATTTATAGACACTCTTATAGAGAATATAAAAGATATTTACAAACGATTTAAATTTCCAAAACGAATGATATTCGGGAAGAAAGACAAGGAACTATACGATTCGGCTACCGTTTGCCACATTTGCGAAGGCGAATTAGGCGTTGATCGAGTTAGAGACCATTGTCATCTAACTGGAAAATATAGAGGGGCGGCCCATAACAAATGTAATTTAAGCTATAAGGTCCCCAAGTTTTTCCCAGTACTGTTTCATAATTTATCTTGTTACGATGCTCACTTATTCGTAAAGAAACTACGAGGTGAAGATAACGAAAGGATTAATTGCATACCTTGTAACGAAGAAAAATACATTTCATTTAGCAGAGAAGTTGTGGTCGATAAGTTTGTGAATAAAGAAAACAAGGAAGTAGAGGTCAAACGCGAATTACGTTTTCTAGATAGTTTTAGATTCATGCCCTCGAGTCTCGACGCGTTATCTAAAAACCTTAGTAAAGAGCAGTGTAAGAATGTAGGTGAATTTTATAAAGGTAGGCAGCTCGATCTATTACTCAAAAAAGGAGTCTACCCTTACGATTATGTCTGTGGCGTTGAAAGATTAAACGAAACCGAATTGCCTCCCAAATCCGCATTCTATTCTAAACTAAACGACTCGGATATCAGCGATGAAGATTACGATCACGCACGGACGGTATGGAAAGAATTCGGATGTAAAACATTGCGAGAATACCACGATTTATATAATCTGTCAGACGTTCTCCTGCTCGCCGATGTCTTTGAGAATTTCAGAGACGTGTGCTGCGAGAACTACGGTCTCGACCCCGCTTGGTACTATACTTCTCCGGGTCTTGCTTGGGATGCCGCTTTAAAGTTGACTGGTGTAGAGTTGGAATTATTAAGCGACTACGATATGATACTGATGGTTAAACACGGGACCAGAGGCGGTGTTAGCACAATTTCGCATCGTTATGCGCAGGCAAATAATAAGTACATGCCCTCGTTCGACGCGAGCAAGCCTTCGTCGTTTATAGCGTACCTTGACGCTAATAATCTTTACGGATGGGCTATGTCAAAGAATCTACCGACTCACGGGTTCGAGTGGATGTCAAATGACGAGCTAAACGATTGGAGAACGACGCCTAGTATTTTAGAAGTGGACTTGGAATATTCGAGAGCTTTGCACGATCTTCATAACGATTACCCGCTCGCTCCGGAGAACATTACACCTGAATCTTCGACCGTGCCTAAACTTATTCCAAACCTAAACGATAAAGTAAAGTATATAGTTCATTACGAAAATTTAAAGCTGTACGAAAGCCTAGGCTTGAAGATAACCAAAATTCATCGCGGAATTAAATTCGAAGAAAGTGCCTGGTTGAAAAAATATATAGATCTAAATACCGGCTTGAGGACTAGAGCAACTAACGATTTCGAGAAAGACTTTTTTAAGTTAATGAACAACTCTGTTTTTGGGAAAACTTGTGAATGTATAGAGAATCGGGTAGATATTAAACTAGTCTCCAGCGAAAAGCAAGCGATAAAATTAACAGCGAAAACTAGCTACGACACTCGAACGATTTTTGATGAGAATCTAATAGCGATTCATATGAAACGAACGAAGCTATATTATAACAAGCCTATATATCTCGGCATGTGCATCTTAGATTTAAGTAAAACTTTAATGTTTGATTTTCATTATAATTACATTAAAAAGTAAATATGGAGATAGGTCTAAACTGTTATTTACAGATACGGATTCGCTAGCTTATGAAATTAAGACCGATGATTTCTATGCTGATATCGCTCCAGACATTAGAAGTAGGTTCGACACATCCGATTACCCAAAAGACCATCCATCTGGCATAGAAACTGGAGTGAATAAAAAGGTTATTGGTATGTTTAAAGATGAAGCGGCTGGTAAACAGATCGAAGAATTTGTAGGATTGAGGTCGAAACTCTATTCATACAAAATGGCTGGAGTAGATTATAAGAAGTGCAAGGGTGTAAAGAAGAATGTAGTTAAGAAATCGATCACACACGAAGACTATAAAGACTGTTTGTTCACGAGAAGAGAACAATCGAGAACGATGAATGTGATACGATCGTATCACCATGAAATATACACCGAAGAAGTGAATAAGGTAGCTCTATCAGCCGACGATGATAAGCGAGTGATCAGGAAGATGGCATCCATACTTCCGCGTACGGTCACTATTCATTAACTACTTAAAGAATAAATATACTAATATAAAATGGAAGTCTCAAAAGTGTGTACCAAATGCAAAATGGAAAAAAGCTTAACTGAATTTTATAAAGATAAAAGTAAAAAGAGCGGGTATTATCCTAGTTGTAAAACGTGTCAAAATATCAAAACGAAGGAACTTAGGCAAAAATATTCGCGACTAGAGACTAGGGAAACGAAAGATAAAAAAGTTTGTGGTTGTTGTAAAAAAGAAAAGAATATACTCAGAATATACAAAAAATAGATATTGAAAAGACGGGTTTGATAATGAATGTAAGGATTGTAAAAATAAATATAATAACGCGTATATAAAAGCTCGAAAGCGATATGACCCAGAATTTAAACTACTTGGAAATATGAGGAGTAGGCTTGGCAATGCATTAAAAGGCAAATCGAAATCACAAACAACGCGACAACTTATCGGCGTCGACTTTGAAATATTTACTAAATGGATCGAATTTCAGTTCGAAGAAGGTATGACTATGGAAAACTATGGCTTAATTTGGCACCACGATCACGTTTTACCGATCTCATCGTTCAACTTGCTAGACGAGGAAGAACTTCATAAAGCTATGAACTGGATAAATATCCGTCCTTTATCACCGCTTAAAAATATCAAAAAATCAAACAAAATGCCTTAGTAACGGACAATTTGTCGTCCTCTGTGCCTATATATAGAGACGCCTGTTGCGTGTAAGTGGTGAGCGAGTGTGTGAGTTGGTTCCGAAGTCAGTTAAAGTTCAGTTAATGAGAGTTAAGCCAGAGTTGTAGTGTTTAAGCTGTTCGACATTAATAAAACAATCTGCTGTGTTGATCCGTGTCGTTGCCGTCTTCCTAGTTAACCTAGTGTTAGGCATCGTCGGTGGCACCGTTAAGTCCTTTGCCCGACGGGAAAGGCCGAGTCCAGCGAACGAACGAAGAACAGGGAAGACTCCGAAGAGCTATCCTGGTGACTGAAGATACCGGAGTCCTGCCCGACGACGGCGGTCGTTTTCGCCACAGTGGTACAGCAGAAGTGGGGTGCTAGACGATTGAAGAACACTGATTTCCGATGGGAGACGAGGACGACACGCGCGTCTACCCGCTGGTCGACTTTGACATCCTGCAGCCTAAAACCTCTACGCCCGCCGAGAGAAGGCGACCGATGGAGATCAAGCCGGACCGGAACAGCCTGCCAGACGACTTTGGCTTCGAGGAATGGAAGCCGATGGAGCCGAGCGAGCGAAGAAAATCCACGGAACCTGTTAGCCGGGAAGTGAAGGACGAGTCAAGAATTCTTCCGGGGCTGCTTGAGGGCGTCGGCGGCCTGCTGAAAAACCGGCCGATGCAGATGAAACCCGGGCGTTTCGATGGGACAGGTTCACTGGAATCGTTTCTGTCTCAGTTCGAGGTGTGTGCGAGGCACAACCGGTGGACCGCTTCGGACAAAATCGATTTCCTTCGCTGCTCACTGGAGAAAGCAGCCACTCAGTTGCTCTGGGACTTCGGGGCCCAGCCTGATGCGACCTACGAACAGTTGGTGGAGCGGCTACGTCAACGCTACGGGACGGAAGGCCAAGCCGAGACCTTCCGGGCGCAACTCTATTACCGCCGCCAGCGTGCCGGGGAAAGCCTTTCCGACCTCCTTCATGAAATTCGTCGGTTGGTGGTTCTCGCCTATCCAGTGCCTTCCAACGAAACCACGGAGATCATCGCCAAAGACGCGTTCCTGGAGGCGATGAGGGATCGGGAGCTCTCGCTCAAGATTCGCGAGAGAGAGCCCAAGTCACTGGACGAAGCTTACCGGACGGCGCTTCGTCTGGAGGCTTACCGAAGCACGACGGGCCAGGACGACCGGAGGAGACCGTCGGAACCTGACGACCGCGGAAGACCGCCAAACCGGGTGCGTGGCACTCGGGAGACCGATGTCGGCGACCAGATCCAGGCGCAGTTGGACCGGTTCCTGACCAACCAGAAGGAAGAGCAACGCCGATGGCAACGGGAGCTCGAAGGCAAGTTTGACCGGCAGTTCCGGGAGCTGCGAGGTCGTACGCCTCCGGCTAATGCTGGGCCGGACCGAGACGTTCGCTCTGGAGACCGTAACCGAGGACCGGGCCGAGAGACTCGCCCGGGAAACGCCAACGCCGACGACCAAGAAAGACCGAGGCGGGAGATGAATTGCTTCAACTGTGGCCAACCAGGCCACTTCGCCCGCAACTGCCGCCAGTCACGCCGGGCCCGTCATCGCCCGGATGCGACCGAGACAGAAACCCAAGATTCGACGCCGACGGAGCCGGTGGCCGCCAATCACACGACCCATCCAAGAGTACCCAACCGTGCAACCTTCAACGCTGTCTACGTCAGGGGGACGATCAATGGACGCTCTCAACTCTGCCTGGTCGACACCGGATCGGAGGTGAGCCTCATACCTTCCTCTATTGTCCAGGGGTTAGAGATTCGTCCCTGTAACCGGTACTTGATGGCTGCGAACGGGTCCGATATACGGGTTTTGGGTGAGATAAGGGTCCCCATTAAGATTCGGAGTGGGTTTGAGATCTCTAGTGCATTTTTGGTGTCCGATCAGATAGCTGACCCCATGCTGGGTATGGATTGGTTGAGGGAACACCGATGCCGCCTAGGTTTTGGGACCGGGGCCTTGTTCATTGGTCGGAAACGTATTTCCCTGGTAAGAGGTAATGGAGCCGGGTGGTGCCGTCGGGTAATTGTAGCTGAGGAGGTTGTAGTCTTGCCTAAGAGTCAATTCGACATCCCTGTAAAGACCTTGTACGGGGATTTGTCGTCGGTAGCGCCGGCCTGGATGACAGATGCCAAGGAAATCAGTCCGGGGGTTCATCTCGCACGGGTCGTAGTAGGCGATGACGCCAGAACGACCCAGGTCCGGGTAGTAAACTTGACCGAGGATCCTGTAAGGTTGGTTAAGGACCAGTTGTTGGGAGGGTTGCACCCGGTCGAAGTTGAGTGTCGGGAGACCCGTGATAAGGGTGAGGAGCCGGTTGGTGAGGCGGCTCCTTGCGAGATGCTGATGGCCGATCTCCCCGAGGAGGTGACACCCGAGACCCGAGACCAATTGCGGGAACTTTTAACTGAATTCAGTGATGTTTTCTCGGTAAGGGAAGGCGATCTTGGCCGAACAAACGTGGCCACTCATCGGATTGATACGGGAGATGCAGGTCCTGTTAGACAGCCTCTGCGGCGCCAACCGCTTCCCCATAGGGCTGCCATAGACGAACAGCTGGATAGTATGTTGGCCGCTGGGACGATTGAACCCGCTGTTAGCGAGTGGGCGGCTAACGTGGTTTTGGCTCGTAAGAAGGATGGGACCCTCCGTTTTTGCATAGATTACAGGCAATTAAATGAGAGGACGAGGAAGGATTCATACCCGTTGCCTAGAATTGACGAATGTTTAGATGCTCTCTCCGGTGGAGGATGGTTTAGTACGCTGGATTTAAGGAGTGGATACCACCAGGTGGCTATGGATCCTAGGGATGCGGATAAGACCGCGTTCGTTACGCGTCGAGGCATCTATCGATGGAAGGTGATGCCCTTCGGTCTCTGCAATGCGCCAGCAACTTTCCAACGGTTGATGGACATTGTCTTGTCGGGGCTTAATTTCGATGTTTGCCTAGTCTACCTTGACGATGTAATCATTTTCGGGAATACGCCCGAACAACATTTGCAGAGGCTGGGTAAGGTGTTCGAGCGGTTGAGAACGGCCAATTTAAAGTTGAAACCAAGTAAGTGCCGCTTGATGCGTAGGGCCGTTTGTTTCTTGGGCCATGTAGTGACTCAAGACGGGGTAGCCGTGGATCAGTCCAAGATCCGCGAGGTTGTGGAGTGGCCAGTCCCGCGACGACTGCGGGAGGTGCGCTCCTTCCTCGGGCTATGCTCGTATTACCGGAGGTTCATTCGTAGTTTTTCGGTATTAGCTGCTCCTCTGTTCGCACTCACGAAAAAGGGTAGAGCGTTTGTATGGGATGATGCCTGTCAGGAAGTGTTTGAACTTCTAAAGCGCGCTCTGACGACCACACCTGTCCTAGCTTTGCCTAAGGATGAGGGCGGCTACGTCCTGGACTGCGATGCCTGTGACGTTGGCATAGGGGCCGTATTGTCCCAGAAGATTGATGGTGAGGAGCGAGTAATTGCATATGGAAGCCGCCTGCTATCCACGGCGGAGCGTAACTATTGCGTTACTCGCAAGGAGTTGCTCGCCATAGTGTATTTCACAAAGCTGTACCGTCAGTACTTGCTGGGGCGCCCGTTCACGTTGAGGACAGACCATGCCGCGTTACAGTGGCTCCAGCGAACTCCAGAGCCCATTGGCCAGCAGAGCCGCTGGTTAGAACGATTGGCAGAGTTCGAGTTCCAGGTGTTGCATCGGCCAGGTCAGAAACATGGTAATGCGGATGCCCTTTCCCGTAGGCCTTGTCGGCAATGTGATGTCGACGATGTAAGTGCGGTCGCTGCAGTCACCGAGGCTGTGCCTGCACAGCCATTGGATATTGAACCTGACCCGCAGGAGGAGTTAGTAAAGGCGCAGAAAGAAGATCCTGATCTTCGGGTGGTACGCCCGTGGCTGGAAGTAGGTACCCAGGCCCCGGCCTTAGTGGATATCTTGCGAGAGAATGAAGCCGTGAAGGTGTACTGGCACCAAAGGGATCGCCTGTATCTGTATGAGGAGGTGATCTATAGGAAGACACCGGACGGGGTCGAACAGTTGGTGGTGCCCAGGGCTATGCGGGATCAGTACATGAGGCTCGCCCACACAGGGATGACCGGGGGTCACCTGGGTGTCCGGAGAACCCGGGCGCAGGTAAGGCGTAGGGCCTTTTGGGTCGGGTGGTCCCGGGATGTGAGGCGCTTTTGCCAGTGCTGCCCTCAGTGCAACCAATACCATCGTGGTTTACCCCCCCGCCAGGGACCGTTGCAGCCCTTGCCCTGTGGGGCGCCCTGGGAACGTTTGAGTATAGATGTCACAGGCCCCCACCCGCGTAGTCGAAGAGGGAACGTCTATATCCTTACGATGATGGACAACTTCACGAAGTTCGTGGAAGCAGCCCCCATGCACAATCAAGAAGCCACCTCGGTTGCTAGGGCCTTGGTTGAAAACGTTATCGTAAGGTACGGCGCACCGCTACAAATCCTCACCGACCAGGGGACTAATTTCGAGGGTAATTTGTTCAGGGAACTTTGCCGATTGCTGGGAATAGATAAGGTTAGGACATCCCCTTATCACCCGAGCGGGAATGGGCTCATAGAGCGCTTTCATAGGACGCTTAATGCCATGCTGGGGAAAGTGGTCAGTAGCAATCAACGGGACTGGGACGAATCTCTGCCCCATGTCCTCGCCGCTTACCGGGCGTCACTACACGAAACCACGGGATTCAGCCCGAACTACCTGATGTTCGGTCGGGAGACACGCGCCCCGTTGGACCTGGTCTACGGCAGTCCCCCGAGCGCTGATCCGGGCGCAGGCACGTACGCGAGTTATGTGCAAGACTTTGCTGAGCGCATGGAGTCCGCGTACCGCCTGGTACGAGAGCATCTGGGAGTGGCTGCGGAGCGCCAGAAGCGTGCTTATGACTTGCGGGTGCGTCCGGCTGAATTTGCCCCTGGGGCGCAAGTTTGGTACTATACCCCTCGTCGTTACCAAGGTCGCTCTCCGAAATGGCAGAAGATGTACACAGGACCTTTCGTCGTGGAGGCACGCAGCGGCCCTGTGAACTACCGCATCCGGAAGTCCCCTCATTCTCGTCCACTCACAGTCCATGTGGACAAACTTCGGGCTTGCTTCAGGGAAGAGCCGATGGAAGACGTGGAGGCGCCTGAGCCCCCTGCCGACGACGCCTCTGAGGTCAGCGGGCGTCCGAGGAGGGAGACTCGCCGGCCCGCGCGCTATCAATAGCTGGGCGCCGTCGTTCGGGGAGGTCTTGTCGTGGCCATGACTTGGGATGCGTTTCCCCCTCCCCTCCCCTCGACGTCTCGACGCTCGCCTGCGCTTCCCTCTCCCCCTCCTCTCCTGCGACGCTCTGTGTTTCTCTCTCCCTCCTCGTCGTTCACTTGCGCTCCCTTCCCCCCTTCCCTCCTCTGCAAGCAAAAAGGCTGTACACATTTGCGTTGTCGTGGACATTTGCCTTAGCGACGGACATTTGTACAATTGTCGACGGACGTTTGCTTGTGTGTGTACAATTGTCGACAGAAATTGCGTGTGTGTGTGTACAATTGTCGACGGACATTTGTGCAAACGGACATTTGTATTAGCAACGGCGATTTGCCTTAGCGACGGACGTTTGCTTGTGTGTGTACATTTGTCGACGTTTGCTTGTGTGTGTACATTTGTCGACGGAGAATTTGCGTGTGTGTGTACAATTGTCGACAAGAATTTGCGTGTGTGTGTGTGTACAATTGTCGACAAGAATTTGCGTGTGTGTGTACAATTGTCGACGGAATTTGCTTTGTGTGTGTACAATTGTCGACAAGACGTTTGTGTGTGTTTGTCGACAAGACATTTGTGTGTACAATTGTCGACGAAGAATTTGCGTGTGTGTTTGCAATTGTGTGTGTGTACAATTGTCGACGGACATTTGTGACGGACATTTGTATTAGCAACGGCGATTTAGCGACGGACGTTTGCTTGTGTGTGTACATTTGTCGACAAGAATTTGCTTGTGTGTGTACAATTGTCGACAAGAATTTGCGTGTGTGTGTACAATTGTCGACAAGAATTTGTGTGTGTGTACAATTGTCGACAAGAATTTGTGTGTGTGTGTACATTTGTCGACAAGAATTTGCGTGTGTGTGTACAATTGTCAACGGACATTTGCCTGTGCACACTTTCCCCCACACGGCCAGGCAACATTTGCTTGTGTGAGACCGCCACGTCATTATTGAGCTTCATTGGTTGCCACGGCAACGACAATACAGGCTGATGGGCGAACGATGACGTATATATAACGAGCAGCTATGGCAACGTGAAACTTCACATAAGCCAGCAGATACATGATAAAGTGCATTCGACGTGTGAACATGGCTGAACAGACAGGTCGGATGATGACCCGCAACTGCGACTTCTGCCCTAGGTCTTTCCAGGGGATAGACACCAAACGTTCGTATCGGCGTCACCTTCGGGAAAAACACCCTGAGCTGGGTGCCGAGCAAGTTCGAAGGGTAGTCGTCCTGGGCCATTCTGAAGTTACTGGAGGCGATGACAATAGAGGGCCTTCACCAGCCTGTCTGCCTTCCGCCGTCTCGTCCGCGCTACCGAGGGTCGCTGCGGAAGACCACTGCTTCCCAGAGGTGGTTGTGAACTGGGGTTCGACTCTACGATCGCTCGAACCGCCAGACCAGACTTCCATTGACGAAAGCGCGGCCCAATGTCGGTTCTTGGAAGAACTGATGACAGTGGAGGCTCCAGGAAGTCAGCCTGCGCTTCCTCTCCCTTCTTCACCCGCTGGAGACGGTGAGCTGCAGGATATCTTCGGGTTCTTGCTGGCTACGGAAACTGCGGCGCCTACTACCTTCCCTGGCCCTTCGTCTCCCCCCGAAGAAGAGCTGCCGTTCGGACCGCTAAACTTGGTGATGGCAAAGGATCCAGGACGGCCTGACGAAAGAAACTCGACCGCCCCTCCGATGAACGAGGAAGAGAACCTAGCGCAGGTGGTGGCGGATCGGGCCTCGCCTCCGGCCCCTCCGCCAGCTCGCTTGCCGGTCGACGCTCCGACCCTATCCGACCTCGCCCCCGTCCTCGCCTGGGCCAATCGTCTGTTCCCTCCGTATGACTACGGACAATTCTTGGCGGACGCAAAACGACTCTTCCCTCTTTGCTCTGTCAAGATGGCGACGGAGGTTTACGTAAATTGCCGCCTAGCACACGAACGTCCAGGCCACGCGCTAGCGCCCTTTCCGCCCGTCGTGGTGATTAGTTCGGACTCCGAACCAGACATACCAGATGAAGATGACTGGAGTACACATGGTGCCTCCCCAGTTTCCATCGCCGAAAATCCCGACTCCGAGGAACCTAGCGTTGGTGATCCCGGCGACGATGATCTGAACGATGACGACTACATTCAGCCCAATTCGGAAGAAGGAGAGGACAGCGTCGGTTCCTCTGTGGACAATGACGAAGACTCCTCCCCCTCGGCGGAAGCCTCCTCTTCATCTTCGGAGGAAGAAATCATGTCCATTAGCTCAGAGGCTAGTGAGTAGTAATTGCTATGAGTCTTGTTTTTGCAATGACTGAACGATTGGATTGTTGGTTAAGCCTAACGGGCGAGAATTTTAGTTAACCTGAAAGCTGGGATTGCATTTCTGTTGTAAGACTAGGTCTTACCGTTAATTTGTCTGTAGGGCGATTACCTTAGTTGTTTATGCGGGGCCGATTTGGCCGACTAATCTGATGAACTTTTTAGTTAGTTAAAGCCTGGAATGGCTGCAGTGTTCGATTTAGTATTAATCATGACTTTATTCGCTTTATGAACATTGAATCTAGCGTAGGATATCCCTTTCAAATTGTTAATCAGTTACGGAATAGGGGACATTCCCTCTTTTCTTGGTGGGAGGAGTATTGTAGCATTATTTGAAAGGCGCATGGACATTTGCCTTAGCAACCAGCCTTAGTAACGGGCCTTTTTGGCTTGCCTTAGCAACCAGCCTCTTGCCTTAGTAACGGGCCTTTTTGGCTTGCCTTAGCAACCAGCCTCTTGCCTTAGTAACGGGCCTTTTTGGCTTGCCTTAGCAACCAGCCTCTTGCCTTAGTAACGGGCCTTTTTGGCTTGCCTTAGCAACCAGCCTCTTGCCTTAGTAACGGGCCTTTTTGGCTTGCCTTAGCAACCAGCCTCTTGCCTTAGTAACTTGCCTTAGCAACCAGCCTCTTGCCTTTAACGGCTTGCCTTAGCAACCAGCCTCTTGCCTTAGTAACGGGCCTTTTTGGCTTGCCTTAGCAACCAGCCTCTTGCCTTAGTAACGGACAATTTGTCGTCCTCTGTGCCTATATATAGAGACGCCTGTTGCGTGTAAGGGTGAGCGAGTGTGTGAGTTGGTTCCGAAGTCAGTTAAAGTTCAGTTAATGAGAGTTAAGCCAGAGTTGTAGTGTTTAAGCTGTTCGACATTAATAAAACAATCTGCTGTGTTGATCCGTGTCGTTGCCGTCTTCCTAGTTAACCTAGTGTTAGGCATCGTCGGTGGCACCGTTAAGTCCTTTGCCCGACGGGAAAGGCCGAGTCCAGCGAACGAACGAAGAACAGGGAAGACTCCGAAGAGCTATCCCTTATAACTAACCGGTACCTAGTAGTACTCTCTTATAGCTTATCTACTAACCTCTTTAATCGTTCTTTCCTCTAGTACCGCTCTCCTCACTTGCGCTCTCATCACTGGTTACGCACTCATACCTAGTGGTACTCTCTTCACTGCTACTACTACATTCCTCTTCACTCGTACTCTCATCACTCATACTCCTCACTCACTACTACTACTACATTCCTCTCCTCACTCGTACTCTCTTCACTCGTACTCTCCTCGAAATTACTTTCCTCACTGCTACTACTACTTCCTCTTCACTCGTACTCTCCTCGAAATTAATTAGATCTTTCTCCTCACTCTCCAACACTTTAATCTCGTATCTTTTTTATATACTTTTCCGTTAAACATCGTTATTACACCCGCGTTTTGGTTAAGCGCTTTCGCAGCTTTATACATCGATGAGTACGAATCGATCAGACCCGTTTCCCTGTCTAAAATTTCTACACGCCTAGGGTGTGTCCTTATTCGTTTCAACCTATCGTATTTTTCATCCTTACTCGTTATTTTCGGTGGTTGTTTCCAATTTTCCACAACCTCCAGAGTAAGCACGCCTTTCTCGACTAGCCGCGAAATCATTTGCGGTTTGTTGAGATAAGAATGTCCGCGAATATTGTGTTGTTTCATTAATTCTTTCAATTCTGGCAGCTTCATGTTTTTGTTTTTATAATGATAATATTATTTCTTAAGTTAGAACTTTTTAGTACACCACGCTCATTTTCTGTCCATCCGATTGGAAATTTAACAACTTATCCGAAATTATAACCGCATAGGCCTGTGTCCCAGCAGCGACCGCCGCGTTAAAAAAAGCTTTGATTTGGATATCTACAACCGATGATTTCAGTTGTTCCGGCTGTTTACTAAGGTCGAATACCATGAGCGGGTATAGGTCTTTATAGTCGGCTGGGGTGATGTTACTTTGCGTAATCAGTTGATCCATTCCGTAGAATTTTTCGCTAAACGTCGCCGCGTCTCTGTAAGCTCTCGAAAATTTCTGGTTGGGGAATGATAGGTCATAGTCTACGGCTGGGTATCTCTTTTGATTCAACATCACGTACATGTTTTTGAGATTGCAATGATCGAAGATCGACGGGTTATGTAGTTGGCTGCCGCTGCGATTGGTTTGAAATCCGACGACTATCCACCTAGGTTTTTCCGGAGCCGTCTTGACGCTAAGACGCCAGCTAAAATTGGTCGATTCGGGAACTGTGATTGTATCGCATTGACGAGCGCGATAGGCAACTGGTAGCGACGCTTTCGATTGGATAGTTTTATATAACTGCGTCTTTTCCATAAGCGATGGTATAACGGACGGCATAAACCACGAGATTTTCGTAACGTCAACTTTCCCAGCAATCGCTGCATCTGCAGGAGCATCTGCGCCTGCGACTCTAAAAATCGCATCGTCGTCCGATTTACGAACCAGAGTTAGCGTGTGCTTCATTCCGAATACTATTTTATCGTAATCTTCGCAAAATCCGAAAATATGGCTAAGAGGAACTACGAAACTGAATGTTCCTTTAGTAGTTGGTTTTTGAATAAGATACGCTTGACGAGCCGCGAAACCCGCATTATCCGCTATAACAGCGGTTGCGGCAGTGTCTTTACACCATAATTGGTTGAGTCCTTGCGCTTTAGCGAAATCGTCCGGATATTTCAGCAAACCCAGCATCGTCGTTGCTTGACCCGGGTGATATATCGTTTCCATATCTTGATTCGATAGCGAATACCCGACTTGACTGAAAAGGTGCATGAGCCCGTTGTTGGTGATGGCTACCGCGTTAGCATTAGCGTACGCCGCTCCATCTGCTGCTTTGATTAACCTACCTTCGATCAGCAAGTAAGACTCGGAGGGATGACAAAATAAATCGTTAGTTTCTATAGTTATACGAATCTCACCGGCTGAGTTAAGATTCGCTCTAGCTACTGGTTCAGATTCGAACCACTCATAGCTTTCGATTCCTTCGTCGACTGACGAGGCTTCTGTAAAGTTTAGAATATCCGATTGCATTTTAATTACGAGAGATTATATTTTTAAGTAGTTATCGTGCGAGTTTTAAACCAGCCCCGTTGTTGAGATGTCTCACGAGATCTTGAATGGATACGGCATTCGAAGAAGACGAAGTTTTTCCTAGTCCGTAACCGGCTAGTATATTATTAATATTAGTTCCAGCGTTAAGCCCCACGCCGTTATCGATTAACCTCGCTAAGATAGCCGCATTCTCTCGCGTAAGTGCTGGTGGCTGCACCTCTCGATTTTCGACTGCACGCGGTGACAGTACCGATGATGCTAACAGTTTAGCGGCGGCTTTATCTACTAATCTTTTACCGGCTTCTACTGCGGTATTCTTCCCAACCTCTAGAGCTTTTTTACCCAACTCTTTCGCGGTATCTTTGCCTACGCTAAGAGCGGTTGAGGCGATTCGGTTAGCAACGCCTGATGTAAAGAGCCTCTTGAAAACTCCGGTAATAGTATCGAATATTCCAGCTCCTCCTATAACGTGTTGTTTCTTATATCTTCTTTTAATAACGACTAGCATTTTATAATTATAACATTAAGTTTTTATACGAGTCTGTGTCTATAACCCCTTGTCTTTGCAGTTCATCGCATATGCCGACTATTTCGTTTCTGACCCCCGTATTACCCGCCTGGAAACTAGCGATTCGTAGTGCTAACATTTCTACTAACGCATTCGGATCTTGCGGAAGAACTACAACGCCTTCACCTGTTGAGGCCTTACCTTTCAGCCTCGAGAGCAATGGCTTAATGATTTTATTATATTTTTCACCTCTAGACGATCTGGGCTTGTTAGGATTTTTCTTCGTAAACAAGGCGCCCGTCGATATAAGAATCTCATCGTAATCTTTCCTATCATCACCGCCGAGTATCGATTCGTCTGGGTCCTTCATCGTCATCAATTCCCAAAGACCCGGAGTTCCCTTGTAGGTTTTATTACCCACTATCATATCATCTCCATCGAACGAGATTGGGCTGTCCCCGATGAAAAACTCCCCATCTTCAGAGCGTATTCCGAAGATCTTATCCGTCGTATTCTTCTTCGAGGTATATTCTTTTAAATATTTTATAGCGATATCGCCTAATTCCAAAGTTCTAATATCTACGGGATCATCCTCGAACGCTTCTATCGAAGGATATTGCGGAAACTGAATAGCTTTTATCGATGACGATATCGACGCGGGAAGCGCTTGTAGAGCGTTAGAAGTGGCTGCTGAGTTTTCCTTAATAGTAGATAACAAAGCGTTTTGTTCTTTCGATATCGCTGATTGCGAGTCGATGATTGGCTTATAATGCTTCGTTAATTCTCGCTGCATCCCTATATCACCTAATTTCTCAGATAGAAAGTTCTGTTGAATATTCTTCTTCGTTTTGAGAAAATCTGCGACGATTAAATCTCTTTTTGCCGGATCGGTAATCTTTAGAAATGACATTACGTTTTAAAATAATAGTATAATGTTTTTAAAACGTAATTGATTTTACGTTTTTACGTTTTACGTTTTTACGTTTTTTTTTACGTTTACGTTTTACGTTTTCACCGATTTATCACCCACGTTCTTAAACGACTCGGTCATAGTTTCTCGAATTCCTGGTTCTTTGTCTATACTAACTTTTGTCTCGCTTCTGATCTCTTCTTTCATTTCATTGAATTTCCCGAGTTCGTTTTGAATAAGCGAATATTCCTGGTCTGAAATATAATCGTCTTCTAAGGCTTTCGAAACGTAGTCGCTTATCATGCTAAGTTTTACCTCGGCTAGCGTTTTGATCCGTCTATGCTTCTCCGCTTTTAGCGAGAGCTTTCTGTTGACAACACGCCCGACCGCGCTGAACACTCCAGCTCCAACACCCACTGCTTGTAGAGCTACAGCTACCGGTGCCGCGACTATCGTTGACATAATCGCAATTGCTGAAGCTGTTGAACCTAACGCGACAAGAGCAGATATACCATCTACTACGTTAATAATCCTAACGCCTTTACGATACTTCGTGTTTAGGACCGCTCTTTTATCACGTTCTGTTTCTATATCTTTTTGAATTTCTGCGATCTTCGCGAGCCGGTAAGCGTGGGCGCCTCCTTCAACCGCGTCCGTTTTCATTTTAATTGTTGTATTTCCTGGTGGCATCTTTTTTTTTAATTCGGCAATATAATTTTAAAATCAACACTCCTACTGCGAACGGTATGAGCGACTAAGCATAACGAATCTCCTTCGTTTATGACAACTTCCGAATCGGAATCGTTTAAAATTGTAATGACGATGTCTTCGGTATTTTTAGAAACAACATCGTCTTGTAGCCCGCAAGCGCTCGCCTGTATTTCCTGTTTGAGCTGCACTTTACACCATCCTCTTATCATTCGAACTCCTAGACCGAGCTTAAGCGTTTCAGTTTCTCTCGGATTAATCGTTATCGTTCGTTGAGTAAAAATCTCATATACTTGACAGCCTGGGTGCTTTACGGGTTTGTGAGCCACTTCATTCTTAGGTAACCACTCTACCGGGTTTATCGGAAAGTTTTTCGAACGAACGGGTTTCGTACCAAACTTGTGCATCGGTCCTATCCAGTTTCGAGACATTTTATAAATAGGATATAAAAGTTTTAAATTATAGCAGCCACCCGAGAATCGGAATGTTTGAAAATGGAGAATTAGGTCCGAGTATAAGCCCTTTACCAGTTTTCATAAACAACCCTTTACCAGTTTTCATATAGAGACCATCTCCTTTACCATCTAATCCAGATCCCCTCCACGGTTTTAGGTAAAGACCTTCTCCTTGTCGAACTATCTTGGCGTTTCTGTCTCCTCTTCTGATGTATATCACGCCTCCGGATCCGCTAATTTTATCGATGACTTTCGAAGCGGCTGCAGAGCCTACACCGGCTAAAGCTCCAGTCGCGAGACCCGGTAGTACTTTGGAAAGAAGGAATTTACCAGCCGTTGCTAGAAACGGTAGAATAGCGCCGATGAATCCTCCTTCGACTTTAGCATTATGAACTAACTGCGTTTTACTCATTTTGATAGTTACACCCTTCCCATTCTCATACGCTTTAATCATCTTGTTAATTTGCGCTTGAGTTAGAGCTAATACGTGTTCTCCCGACAGATCATCGTGAGACAGTCTAATACTCACGCTATCACACCTCGCTTCGAGCGCTCTTTTAATTTTGTCTTTCTGTCCTTCTGAAATATTAACGTATACATTCGTGTACCGACTCATTTTATATATAACTAAGATAAACTTTTAATAGTACTCACACTTCTCTGATGTGAAATCTAATCGATAATTCTTCTCCTCTGAGGTTAACCAGCTTTCCATTTTGGTCGGTAAGCTTCGTTTCCATCGATGAAATCGTGCTCAGCGTGATTGGAAGATACACCAAATTAGTGGGTACTTCGATAATTTTGTAACCAGGTCCCACGTTAGGAAAAAACGAATATATCACGTTCGTCGTCGATCCGTTGGTATACGAAGCCCCGATTATATCGCTCATTACTCTCAAACTGGTTACGTTCATTATGTTTACTATTTGTTCGGATTCGTTATACCCCTCCGAATATGTCCGGCGATTGAAACCTAGGACCGTTCTAATCGAGTTGTCCGATGTAAAATCAACTTTATAATTCGGCGCAATAGTTAGCACGGATTTTAACGTATTACTATTTGGTTCTATCGAAATATTAGGTTGTGCGTCGGCATCATTATAATGCCCACGCTCTTTCATGATTCTCTGCAGGTAATCGTTTACATCTGTAATTTCATAACACCCCTCAGGAATGAATACATCAAACCATTCATGGTCTCTGGTTTCAGCCGATATTCTACCGGTGTCGGGTGTATATCTGAAATGGTTGTTTGTTGCGCTAATATTCGGAAAACTAAAATAAGTCTCTAGATTCAAAAGACACATTTCATACTTTTTACTCGCGTCCAGTTCGATTAGCGGATTAAACTGAGTCCTAATCTTCGCGTTCTTTTTACTCACCAAAATATAGAACGACGATTTTGGACTCGTGTTACGTTCCACCTTTTCCATAATAGTCGACAGCTTTTCGAGAGCAGATTCCATTCTTTTTATATAATGAGATTATTATTTTAAATAGTCGTCGGTAAATAGAATTCATCGAAGCCACATCTATACTTTCCTTTGTCAGCGGTACTAGTTGAATCGATTACTAGGAATCCATGAGGACGTTTCCAAACAGTTTTGCATAGGTTTCTAAATTCTTTCTTAGGCATGTCTTCTTCGCCTACATGATCGTTATAGATATGATTAATATTCTTTAGGTCTTGAGGAAATAAACAGATAAAATTTGCGTTCTCTCTTATGGTTTGCCGAGGCAGATTGAAATAATTTTGGGCGAGGTAGAAGCAGTCAACGTTGCTATGCCTTCCTCGGATGTAGTACGATTCACATTTGTGCTGCTTTTCTAACTGAAGATCGTCAAAGATCATTAGGTTCTTCTTCTCACGATTCAAATCTCTAGGATCGGGCACGTCTTCGGAACTTTCAAAAAACTGGCAGTTCATGTCGGTTTTCTCGGTACAAATTTTAGCCACTTCCTCAACTATAACTGCTGGTGACACGTCAAGCTTCATAATATCGTCTTTAATACCGAATAGTCTAACGATTGCTTCTTTCGGCAATTTTTCTTCGAACGCTTTCTTAAGTATCTTATACTCCGGTTGAAAGAGAGATCTTCCGAATACCTGTAGGTTATCGTAGTCTAACCATTCAGGTCTTAAGAGTAAATTCAGTAGTAAAGTCGTCTTCCCACAACCAGATTTCCCTACGATTAAACCTCTTATACTTCTAGGTAATAGCGGGTTATTTAATCTTTTCGATGCGTTTTCGTTCCACGATAAATCCTTAACTTCCATAGTCATTTTAATATAAATGTTTTTGTATTTAAAATAACGATGTATTGCGTAAAGTGTAAGAGAAAAACCGAAACGAAAGATATTCAGAACGTCGTCAGTAAAAATAATAGGCCTATGCTTCGAGGCGTATGCGTTGTATGTGGAACTACTAAGACTCAATTCGTGAAAGCAGCACAAGGAGGCGACCTTGTCAGTGCTCTAAATTCGGTTACAAGCGGCATCAAGTTGCCTTGGGCTAAATTCCCAGGAGAAATGCATTTACCTGGACACTCATTTACGGGACCAGGAACTAGGCTAGATTTGAGACTTAATCCCGATGGCACACCGAAAGAGTGGTCTAAACCCGTTGACAGAGTAGATAATGCGGCTTATATTCACGATTTAGCTTACAATCAATACTCCGATACGGCTAATAGGAATGTAGCTGATAGAACTATGATTAATGCTTTGAATAATATTTCTAATCCAAGCTTACGAGAACGAATAGAGAGGAGTTTAGTTAAACCTATATTATCAGCAAAATCGAGTTTGGGATTAGGTTTAAAAAAAGCTTAAAATGGACTGACCAACTAGCGGATGAATTACATAAACCTGTAGTAAGGCATTTTAGAAAAAGGAAGGTGTACGTCGGTGGTATAGATGACATTTGGGCAGCTGATCTGATCGATATGCAGGCGTTCGCCGAAGATAACGATGGCGTGAAATACTTGTTAACGGTTATAGATGTATTTTCAAAGTATGGTTGGATCGTGCCACTACATGATAAAAGCGGAAAATCTACGGCTAGTGGTTTCTTGAAAATATTAAAGAGCGGAAGAAAACCGGGTAAAGTATGGGTTGATAAAGGAAAAGAATTTTATAATAAGGATGTAAAGAATTTAGTTGAGTTGTATTCCACTGAAAATGAGGAGAAATCCTGTGTTATTGAGAGATGGAATCGAACGATGAGGGAGAGAATGTTTAAGTATTTTACAGCTAATTCAACTCGAAGATATATTAATGTATTAGATGAAATGGTTAGTAATTATAATAACGTGAGACATTCTTCTATAAAAATGACTCCCTCTAAAGCGAGCCTGAAAATTAATGAAAAGACTGTATGGATGAATTTATACGGTGATGAAATTTCAGAACCCATTAAGCCTATGTTCTCGGTAGGTGATAAAGTTAGAATAACGAAGAAAAAGACTACATTTGAAAAAGGATACACGGCGAGATGGTCTGAAGAGGTGTTTACCGTGTCTGGAGTTCAATACACTGATCCTCCAACATATAAGATTAAAGATTATAACGGAGAAGAAATTCAGGGGTCATTCTACGAGCAAGAGCTACAGAAGACGACTCAAGAATTATATAGGATTGAAAAAGTGATTAGAAAACGCGGAAAGAAATCTTTGGTTAAATGGCTTGGTTATCCTGAGTCCTTTAATTCGTGGGTCAATAATGAAGACTAACGACCGTGTGACGGCTCATCATCGAGACTGACGACTGATCGAAACTGTTGGGAACTTTCGCGCGCGATGACTCATCGATCGATACCTTGGGGATTTCTCACCTTTAACATCAATATCGACCTCATCTTGATGTATATGCGACGGCATTCGACGTAAACAACCAAGTTCTATAGAATTCCTTTTATGACCGCTGTTATTCATAAATATGCACAATGCATGCTATGCCCTCGGTAAGCATCTATATAGGCATCGATAAACACTTAACTAAAATGAATAAATTTGGTAAATTGGTGTATTTTCAACAGACGCTGTTACATTTTGACATGGAAATGGATTTCTATATGAGAACTAAACAGTGCATGACTATAGGCCTAGATGTAGGAAAATTACAATAAACAGATGCTAAAATCACAAAGTATGACAATTTCTTTACCGGTCTTCGAGAAGCTATATAGATAACATTGATCAATTTCCAAGATTTCCAATAAAGCTTGAAGTGTTTTATCTTTAGTGGCAACTAAAATGCAATCCACTTCCCTCATTTATTAAATAGGGCCTACATACGAACAGTCTGTCATTGTAACAAGCGCTATTGTTACCTGATTCTAGCTCAAAATATGCTAAATTGTATCATCATTAATCAGGAATACACCGACCTGGTCTCCTTTTGTGGTTCTACACTAATTGATAGCCACAAAAGGATTAGTTTCAGCTGTAACAGATTGAAGTCATATTTTGAGTTTCAGTCAAGGCTAGAATCGCAACAGGTGGTTGCCATAAGAGTAGGACCTTAATTGAATTTCAGGATTTTAGACACTATGCCTCTGCGCTGAATAGGCAATAGTAGTAAACAACACGTGTGAAGTCTGTTGCTGAATGAATAACGCCCTCAACTGTTACTGTGATATTTACAAAGAATGGAGGAGGATTACAAAAAATCACAATGAAAATGTATTTCTATGTAAACACTACACAAAAAGAGATGCAGCATGATATAAGTTTGATAGTGTATATATCCAGTAGAAAGACGTATATTTCACTATAGTGTCGATTACCTTGAATCTTTTGCTAAGGTTGAGTTCAGTCCATCAGCGATAAGATGATTGTCAAGATGAGGTGATGGTTAAAAGATAAAGCGACGGTTGATATCAACAGTATACTGATGGTTAATGCCGATGGCGATGATGATGATGATGATCAAGATAAGGTGATGGTTGAGGTTGAAATGATGCTTGAGGTGAGTTGATGGCGAAGATGAGATGACGTGCGAGGGTCAAGAGAAGCGATGTGCATGTGGGACCAAGGCGATTGCGGGAGAGAGACGACGAGAAAACTCCGCAGAGAAGCTAACAAATCATAGAATTTAACACAAAGCAACTTCTTCATTAAGACGTCTGTCTGTCTCTGTTTTTTTTTCTGACAGCGTTCCCTGCTTTCAAAGGTTTGTCGAACGATACAGTCAGCAACATCGCAGACGTCTTAGACAGAGGTAGGATTCCGTCGCAGATTCAACCACGATACCATCTTGTTCAGAATACTAACCTACTTGTAAAAGATGGTGGCCTGTATTAGTGTTTGGAATGAATCGTGTTTTCACATGTCATGTGTATGATGTGTGAGAGACAGCTGACGAGGAAGACGTATATTTTCTTATTGAATGACACATGCTATTGTGTTAAAGTCTTTCATTCATTCATTACGAAGATGTATATATAGCGCCCCTTCAAGGTTACTACTCAGGGCGCTCCCGACCCCAGGACGGCTGAAAAGGACAGTTTTCAGATGAGAATAGAGAGTCAGGGTGGACCCTTAAATACCTGTAGTGGTACTACCTGTAGTGCCAATAGTGTAAATATAGTGCCAGTGCCATGCCTGGAAAAGGGAAGAGGGGCACATCAACCGCCCTGTTGGCCAAAAAATGTCCCTTAACTGTGGATCTTTCCAGTCCTTACTTTTTAGCGGGATATACTGTAGAATTTCAAATTATTTCTACGTCAACGGCTTTTGATGCAACAAGATTTCGTTAAAATGGAAACCACTTTTGATAGTGTTATTCCCAAGCCTAGACAAAGGGAGGAGGGTGACGCTAACCTTCTTAGTCCTTTCAGCTTTGTTAAGCAGTTACTGACCAACCTACTTATTTAACAACTGCTTTTAACCGCATACTGAAATCGTCCGAATACAATAAATACCTAACATTTTTCTGGTATGCGTTCAAATGCCCGCGAAACAGTTGTTCGCCAAATAATTGCTCTCTACATGTAGACCAACTGCTCTCCATGTCAGTTGCTCACGAGGTCAGTTGCTCCCTTTGAAAATTGCTCACTGGTCTATAATTGCTCGTCAGCTATGCGTTTTATGTTCACGAATAAGGGTTTGCGCTATTATATTAATTTCAATTAGCCATGGATACGAAGTGTTTGTGCTCTTTGTGATTATTAATTTAAAAAAAACTACTTCATGCATTAGATAGTTCTAGCATATTTCTAGTCAGTACATTTGCTTTGATTGCACCTAATACTTTAATAAAATAACAAGCATACTATACAGTTTCTGTTTCTTTCTGATTGTCCACAACACCATTGCAATAAATGCACGCGCGAAGCGAAGAGCTGAAGTTCCAGGTAACGATCAGGCTTTTATAGATGACAAAACCAGTGAAACTAAGGTGTTTAGTAAGCGTGATAGATCTAAGAAATGCAAATACCGCGATCACCAGGGAGATATCTTTACAAAAAGAATTGTCGAGCATAATAATGATGCTGACATTGCGAATTTAGAGACTGCGTCTTTCACTTCATTTTGTTGTGACTATAATTAAGCCAATTTCGCTATTATTTGTTTATTAGAGCATTTGACCCTTGGATCAACTGTTCGCAAGCAGTTAATTGTCCGTAAATCATCATCATCATATATTCGTTTATTGTGTTAACAACAGACATAACGCTGTAGGTGTACATAGAAAAAAATACATCTCGATATTATAGCATGAAGTAATAATAGCTTAGTAAGATTCAGGAATAACATACGAGATATAAAATTTCGTCAGTCCTTATCAGGAAGGTTAAAGTTATGTGGTCTGACCCTAAGAAAATATGGCATAAAATGTTGATTACGAAAAAGGCATCTGAGTGAATGATTCTCATTTAAAAGGACGGCTTTAAAGAGTGAAGTGTCTGCTTTATTAGCAAGAACATTCGTAGAAGGTGAATCTGACTGAATAAAATCAATTTTCCTTTCGCCATCATCAGCCTTTAGGTCCATAAGACTTCGCTAAAAACTAGGAAACCTTTCAATTATTAGGTGAATTTTTAAAACTCTAAAAGTATTGGTATGTAAAAAAGTATTGGTATGTATATTGGTAAGGTCGATATCAACGACCTGGCAGCCTTAAGGTGTCCTTTCACCGTTGTATTATGTGTGCCATCTTTAAACACCTTTAACACGCTACACTGTAAGCTATAATAATCAATAATTATTGTCGTTAAATCAAAAAATGAGGTTGGTAGGTCAGTCATTCAATCGTGCAGTTGGGTCATCGGAGTGATGATTATGAAAGACGCCGTCACGTAAATCACAGATATTGATGAACTGCTGCTGTGGAGATGGAAACACATGGCATCCGAGATGGGAGAGGAGGGTCTGTGTGAACGAGAGGAATTAGCTGAGCTACGGAGACAGAGTGAGGGATGATGAAGAGCTACTGCATCAGATGCAAACAAACACCTGACATCGACTACATTGATAACAATGATGATGACAATGCTTATGCCTGTGATGATGATTATGATGATGATGATGATGATGATGATGATGATGATGATGATGATGATGATGATGATGATGATGATGATGATGATGATGATGATGATGATGATGATGATGATGATTAGTGATGGTGTTGATGATAATGATATGGTTGTCTTGACATTTTCTTAAAAGCTCGAAATAAATCCATAGGTGCATACATATAATCATAACGACAATCAATAGGACTCACAGACCCTCAGAGAGACCAGCAGTCAGACAAAGAGACGTACCTCCCCACAGTCTGAGATCTTCGGTTTGGGGTCTTTTGGTTGAGCCTCAATGTAGCACTGTCGTTTGCTCTCGTGCATTCCATATTACTGTTCCCCATGGTATGTCTGATGATCGAAGTTTTTCCCTTGCTTGAAGAAATTATTAGCTAATAGCCCTTGAGTTGGCGACACACTAGCCGTGAATCAGATTCACATTACTATGTCTTAATAATTAGGATAGCAGTACAAACATACATACATACATACATACATACATACATACATACATACATACATACATACATACATACATACATACATACATACATACATACATACATACATACATACATACATACATACATACATACATACATACATACATACATACATACATACATACATACATACATACATACATACATACATACATACATACATACATACATACATACATACATACATACATACATACATACGTGCATAATATACAACGGATTTTCCTGTATATAAATGCTGATTGCTCGTCTCTTACCTTGTTTCGAACTAGCAACGCTCAGTTTGTCCAATCTTCAACTCCAATGACTCTACAATTCCCACTTATTACTCTTATAACCCTTCAGCTTCGCTTTGTAAACAACTCGTAATGTAAAGACAGAGAGAGCGACGAAAAAGTGTAATCGGTGAGAAATAACCGCCGTCAGATGTCGTAACTCTGTTGCGATCTGAGAGAGCGACTGACTAACGATCGAGAACAGGCGACGACTGACTGAGACGACGATAGGTGGCGCACTAGGACACTCGATGGATGATGATCATACGACTGATACTGTGTGCAGGAAGAGGAGGAGGAAGAGGAGAAGGTGGAGGAGGAGAAGGAAATATAGAAGGCAGCCACTGGATGAGGATAATGAGGAGGAGAGGTAGGAGGAAGAGGAGCAGGAACAGGTAGAACACGAAGATGAGAAGGTGAAGGAGGAGGATAATGACAAGTGGGAGGAGGTGGAGAAGAAGGCGGAGGAAAGAGAGGAGGTGTGGGAGGTGGAAGAGAAAGAGAGATAGAGGAGGTGGAACTGGAAGAAGAGGAGGTGGAGTAAAAGAAAGAGGACGGGGAAGAAGAGAGGGTGACGTGGAGAAGCAGGAGGACGGGGAGGAGGAGGAGGAAGAGGACGAGGAAGTAGAGTAGGGGAACAGAGGGAGGAGGAAGATGAGGATGGAGGGGGAACAAGAGAAGGGTCGAGGAGAAAGAAGAGAAGAATTGGAATGGACCGAAATATGAGGATCAGAAGAACCAGATGGAGGAGGAGGAGGAAGAAGAGGAGGAAGAAGAGGAGGAAGAAGAGGAGGAAGAAGAGGAGGAAGAAGAAGAGGACGACGATAGTCTGCCGTGGTTATCATAATCCGCGAATTGCTGTGTTATGGAAAAAGGTTCGTTGAGGATGAAACATGAAACCGGAAGCCTTGTTAACAGTAACACCACGATATTATGTGTAATAATTAGATCTATTTCCATGTCTACAATTGTTTATATTGCGCCCTAATCGTAAATGTCTTCGTGCCGCTAACAAAGACCAAATGGGAAACGGAGGGGTTTCTAGTGTTCAAGGTCACTTACTCCGTGTTTGGGGAGGAGAGGAAGAGCCCTCCCTGGAATCTGCTCAAGGGAACGAAAGTGTCTGCGCTATCAAGAACCATTATTTTTGAAGCTATATGCTATAAGCTGCCTCTCTGTCTTCCGGAAAATTAGGTAAATATCTTCTGGATGCTGACCTGATAAAGACTTGGTTGTTTGAGCGCCATCGGTTGATACCCTGTGCATTAGACACCGGCGAAATAGAATTTGCTGATCAAATATACACTGTGTCCGGATAAAAAGGGACCCCTTTTGTTATCATGAAAATAAACTAGTAAATATTCATCGATTTTTAAAATTCCAAGACCATTTTAATCCTGACATAATTTGCTAAATACTGGATAAACTATAAAAGTTTTCGTTATTTAATAATGACGTCATAATGACGTCATTTTCGTCAAAATTCAAGTGTCAAGGACGGCACAAAAATCATCTAAAGTTTTCAATATTATTTTAAACTGTCATTCATCAATTATAAATTTTAGTTTAATTTAATTTTGACATTTGAATAATATTAGACTACAATGCGTGCTCAAAGTGTCCACCTTCTGCCTCAACACAAGCTTCAAGACGAGCGCGCCACAGGCAGCAGCGATAACCAGCTGATCAAATTCATCCCATGCATTAACAATACGCGCACGGAGTTCTTCAATGTCTCTGATCTTTGTCCTGTAAACCTTCTATTGCATTAGTCCCCAAATCTTGTAATCAACGGGATTAAAGTTCGGGCTGTTTGGCAGTCAAAGATTAGGAGGCATGAAATCCAGAGTCTCCTTTGTCTGCAGTTCAACAGTTTCACGAGCTCAGTGAGCTGGAGCGCCATCTTGTTGGAATGTGTAATAATCCGAATATACCCTGGATATCAAACAACAATTTTTCCGACAGCAAACAATCACGGGGAAAAGTTCCACTTATTTTCCCACCTGGTTCTGTAAAATGGATTTCCATTTTACGACGATCCGATCATCCGACGCACCAATTTTTTGTCATACTTAACTTTTGATGCAAATGACGTCATTATGACGTAATTATTTGATGACAGGAAATTTCACATTTTAACCATGTTAGCAAATTATCTCAGGATTAAAATGGTATTGGAATTTTAAAAATCGATGAATATTTACTAGTTTATTTTCATGATAACAAAAGGGGTCCCTTTTTATCCGGACACAGTGTACATTTAACATAAATTGCCGATGATGGACAATATCACATCAGGTCGCTTGTGCTGAAACTGGGATCGTTGTTACAATCACGATTACCATGACAATAACAATTATTGCAATCTCGATTACGATTCAATTACTAAGATTACTCTCATTATTTGCAATACAAAAACAGCCATGATAAAACTTACAACATTATTGAAGTTACAATTGCATTTCCACATTTAGTTACAATGAGTAGCGAACAAAAGGAATTTTTTAATATATAGCTTCGGCTGATAGTGATTTAGAGGTGTCTTAACGGTGTATACTGCAATACTTGGCATGGCCAAACGACATCTTGTGGCCAACAGAGTTGTTGATGTCAACCTTACCGTTCAAAGGATTCAAACAGTCTAACGACACCTTATGGCAACAAAGGTAATTGACATCGATAGAATGTCATTATCTGATACAGATTGAGACCGTTCGTATGTAATAAAGCATCCCTTTGTTTTTCACATTTTCATGCATTGGATGACGATAATTTTAATTTCAGGCTTTTGGTAGTAATAGGTCAAAAATAATGTCTAACATTTATCCACGGTTTAGGGACATCTTGTGGCTGTCAGGTTTACTGACGTCGAAAATAACGCACAATTTGCAACTGAACTATTTAAATTAATTTGTTAAATGGCGCCCACGAAACGCAGACGATTCGGGTTTCTGAACAAAGATAGGGCTACAAAATAATTGTTTAGAAATCATGCATGAAATCAGCAAATTACGCAAATGAAGAACTTAAAAAAAAATCCGACTGACAGTTCACAAGCTACTTAGTACCTAATTTTAAAACTACGCTTAAAAACCTTTAAATCGTTTTCAATGGAAAATGTAAATATCCTAAATTCGTGTATAGCACAATATTTTTACAATTAGTACAATTTGAGATGAACTACTTTATATATTGCAAAAATATTGAATATTAGTGAAATTGTAAAGCTCTGTTTCGACACCTTTAATGGTATCGTTCGGATGCTGTAGGTTTCTGGTTCTGATTGTATTTTATATTTCTGTATTGTCGTCAACGGCCTTTGATGTCATAGGACGACGTTAAACTATGGACAAATAAAAAAAATAGCACAATATGTGAGCTGGTTTTATCAAAGTGTTATTTAAAAATGTATAATGGTAAATAGTGAATGTTGTCACAAGATGACGTTAAACTGAAGATCAATAAATACTCACTTAAAATAATACAAAGTAGAGTAAGAATCTAACGTCATGATAATTTATTATTATTATTATACTTAGATTTGTATCCAATCATTTAGTCACAGTGTGTGTATCACAGAAAGTATCCGATGCATTACTTTATGTTGTTTAACATTGAATTTTGTCACTTTGTACGGATTTATTTTGACACCTTTAAATGGTGTCGTTTGGACGTTAAATTTCTCGTTTTCATTGTATAGTACAGACCTAGCGTCCACAGGATGTCGCAAGAAACTGATTAAGGGCAGGATTATGACAGAATTAGGACACCTTTTAAAAATCAGTTGAGATCACTATATGAATGCTAAATTAACTACTCTGATAAGTGAACAACGCCACTGCTCGTACGCTGTCAGTACCAGTCCCAAGATTGGATAAAAAGGAGGGCGACGCTAATGATCTTTGCTATCACACAGAGTCGCTAAACTGAGACTACTGCTACTGTTGCACAATTACTACAATGCTCTGCTATAGACGTGAGACGCCTATTATAATTGGAATCCATCTTAATCAATTGGTCTGAAAACTTAATGGGCAACTCATGGGATAAAATAAGGGAGACCATCAGCACTGACTTCAGCATGACTAAACATCCCACAGAGGCACTTTCGTGCTGCTCTCCGAATTCTCCGATCTCACGGCCTCCCCTTCCCGCCATCCAAGTGGTCGCAAGACAGTTGCATCCTTGATGTATGCATCATCCCGATAGCGCATTGGATAACATCTGGCACAGAGAGCAAAAGGTACCGAGTTCTAACCCCCGTAGGGCGGACATGCTTTGCAGGCTGCTATTAGCGCCGTGTATTGCAGGCTGTCTGTTCTGTTAGTAGTTAGATTTCAATTGCATAACTGTACACTGTAATCATACTGCGTTTGTCGGTTTGAATTAATCAAGAAAATGATGATTATTATTATTATTATCGCCGGCCTGGTGGGGGTTTGCCCAAGCAAGTGACAGGGCCAAGATCGAGACACTTCTGGAGAGGCAAAGCGCAAGCCGCAATCCGCAATCCGTTCAACCGACCCTGGTTATCTGTAATTATTTCTATGGAGCTGCATTTGATGCTAAGAGAATTTCAAGTTTTTATGGCAATATATATTTATGTATATATATATATTGTGTCTCGCGTTTATCATCGTACCTTCGTCAGGTTTGTTGATGCCGATATTTTTGCCCAATTTGGACACAGAACTATTTTAATTATTATTTATTATCTTACGGATCCTATGTAACATCGATGATTAGCGTTTCATTAAGAAAGATAGGTCTAGAAAATATTGCCTCAAAATTCACCTATAAAAGCAAACACACTTAGCTCACTAGCTAACAAGCGCATTGTTTTGTTGAATATATAGCTTTGGCAAATAGTGATTTAGAGGTGTCTTAACGGGATGTTATTGTCACGGTGAAACGATATCTTGTGGCTACCAGAATAGTTGATGTCAATCAATCAATCGTTTATTTGTAGCTCACTCTATGTTGGCCTCGCAGCTGGTCGATTGGGCCCGTGGGGTGCCTGAACCTGGTCCTGCGCTCTGCCGCACGCCTTTGCGGACGTATTCCCAAATTTGGCCACGTCTCAGGTTATATGCTGGATGTGCTTCATTGGCTCCCCCCACTGCAGCGGATCTCGTATCGGATCATCGGTTTGGTCTGGTGGTCCTTGCTCGGCCTAGCCCCTGCCTATCAACGCGACCTCTGCTGCCCTACCTTGGAACCAGCTTCCTCCTTTGACTCGTTCCTGTTTATTAACTGGTGGGCCAAGTGCCTCTTTTCGTTGTCTGAAGACTTCTTTCTTTTCTCTGGGTCTTTCGCACTGTGAGCGCCTCTGATTGGTGTGCACTGCGAGAGGCGCTATACAAATTGATAGATACAATACAATACAATAAAATACAATACCTTGGGTGCCCCGGGTCGTCGCTCTCCGCCAGTGGCGTACGGAGGTGAAATGCCGCCCGGGGCGACGCCGCCCCAAAATACGGCCCTTCCCAAGAATTTCCGGAAAAAATTTTCATTATTACTCCCACCAAAAAATCTGATGACCTTTTTTTTTTTTTTTTGCTTTTCCATCTTTGACCAGATTCTTATTTATTGCACGCCCTCGTTTTGCCGCCCCCTCCCCCCCGTGCCTGCGCCAACCGTTTCCGTTTCTTCCTTTCCTTTCCATCCTTCTTTTTCAACTTTTAGTACTTTCTCTTATACTTCTCCAATTTTTCCTCCATTAACTCCTTTTATTTTTCTTCTTCAACCCTATTTTGCCGCCCCTGCACAAGTGCCGCCCGGGGCGACTCGCCCCCCTGCCCCCCCTCGGTACGCCACTGCTCTCCGCTCTACTGAGCGGGGCGTGCTCATGGTCCATTTTGCCCGCACAGCTACTTAGCAGAATCGAGCCTTCTCAGTGGTTGGCCCCTCCTTCTGGAACGGGCTTCCTTTGACGCTGCGTTTGCATCCCAGAATCCACTCTGAATCTTTCTATACTTGCCTCAAAACTGTTCTTTTCAGCCGTGCTGTGGTCGGGAGCGCTCCTGAGTAGTAACCTTGAAGGGGCGCTATATAAAACTTCGTAATGAATGAATGAACAAATAATAATATGACAAATCAGGTTGCACTTTTAAGTATGGATTGTTGAATGCCACAAGGGAAGGCCCTGAAGGGATCAAAGATCCCGCTAAGTAGGGACAACTTACTCTATGTCTACGTTACCGTTCAAAGGCTTTTGATGTCGTCAGAAAATTCTCTGAAATAGGTCTCAGCGTTTGCATGTGATAATATGACTTCACTTTTTCATAATGGAGTTGCATGGGGTCATAATAATAATAATTTTAGACGTACAATAGGGAGTGACATGGGGAGGCAATCTCGTCCCCATCCCCGCCCCGCAGCAAGTAAGTCTTCCCCATCCCCGCCCCATCCCCGCAGGTTTTGTCCCATCCCCGCCCCATCCCCGCAGGTTTTCTCCCCATCCTCACCCCATCCCCGCAGGACGACATCACATTCCCCGCAAAAGTTTACACCAATTCAAATTTAAAAAATAACATTTTTAGCTTATAATCTATTTGTATTGCAGACTGCAATAGTCTGTGATTATCTTATTGACAGTTTGCATTAACCAAGTCCTGACTATTTCTGGCTAGAAGGCTTCAGGAAATAAAAAATCTCCTTATCAGTTCTCAAGTTCTTAACATCACTCAGGTTTATTGCCGGTTCATTCCCCATTACCGCGGTATTACCGCGAGAGTAAACCCCATTACCGCGGTATTACTGCAATTGTTGTCCCCATTACCGCGGTATTACCGCAATAATTGTTGTCCCCATTACCGCGGGATTTACCGCGGTTACCGCGGTTTCCCCGCGGGGAAATTCCCCATGTCACTTTCTAACGTACAATTCATATCTAGTGATCTTATTATTATTAATCCAATATTTAACGACATCCTATAGCTACAAAGGCTGTTGACGTCTTTAAAGTTGTTGATGTATTTCCGTTCATTTTCTTGTAATGTTCTCACAAATGTTCTTTCTCCTTTCTCGTCTTTGATTCCGTTTCTGATAAGATGCTGACGTATTTAAAGTTTCTGACGATTTAAGTTCATTTTCATATAATTTCTATCAACAGATTTTCTTTTTCTTTTCTTGGCTTTGATTCCGTTTCTGATAAGATGTAGACGTATTTAAAGTTTCTGACGGATTAAGTTCATTTCCGTATAATGTTAATAACTGTTTTCTCCTCAATCTTATTAACAATATTAACAATATTTGATAGATACATATTATTTGATTTGATACATATTAAAGTATTGTATCTCCGTTATGTTTGGCCCATTGGCTCTTTTTATTGTAATTCTTTTTAACATCTTTTTTTTCCTTTTTTTTTTCCTTTTCTCCTTTTGTTTCTTTTTTTGGTGGCTATTTCAGCTCTTTTTTGGCTATATCAGCTCTTTTTTGGCTATATCAGCTCTTTTTTTGGCTATTTTAGCTCTTTTCAAATATGTTTACAAAGTTATTAACAGTACTTCTTTAAGTTTTCTAAAATAACATGTAATGCTATTTGCAAACAGAAATTCAGCACAGATGTGTAATATATATACATGTATTATATACACATTTTATTTTAACATACATCTATTTACAAGAATGCATGTTAACAATTATTTACATGACAGAATACTTAATTAAACATTTCATTAAACATTTTCCTATGAAACAATGTAATATCATTAGAAAATGCAATGAAATAATGAAATGACCATTAATCACACATATTTTGTGTTTATTGGTATTTTAATCATAAGGAATGTGTTCTACTATATGTTTGTAATAGATTTGATCTGATACTAATATTTATGACAATAATTATAGTATTTTTCCTTTATTAATGATTTTAACAAGATTATATACTGCACTCTGCAAACATCCCACATCAAGCAGAGATTTTAAATTAAATTCTGATTT
Organism: Aporrectodea caliginosa; assembly: GCA_020284085.1. Classification (NCBI taxonomy): domain Eukaryota; kingdom Metazoa; phylum Annelida; class Clitellata; order Crassiclitellata; family Lumbricidae; genus Aporrectodea; species Aporrectodea caliginosa. The sequence goes on from JACEVL010000351.1 coordinate 1,384,526, forward strand.
ATAACTATTACATTTATCTTTTAGAATATTTGAAATATTTTCCTTTTTACACTCCAATAGAATATGTTCTATACTTTCCGTAACCTCACATGTATCACATAACCCATTAGGGTGCTTTTTCATTTGAAATAGTTAGTGATCGATCCACATGCTGACTATTATATCTGTGAAGAAAAGTGATTTAGAGGTGTCTTAGCCATTCCTATGTGACACATCTCCCACTTTCTTAGATTCCATGGAGTTGCATATAGTTTCATTGCTTTGGTTGACAACAATAATTTCAGGCGAAGAGACGAGAAAAGTCAATTAATCTTATTCCTATGGCTTTCCAAAACCTCTCATTATACGTGTCTTCTTTCACCTCATCATTCTATTCCTTCCAATCCTCCTTCTTGTTCTCCTCCTCCGCTCCTTCTACTCCTCCTCCTCCATCTCCTCCTCCGCTCCTACTACTCCTTTCCTCCTCCATCTCCTCCACCACTCCTTCTACTTCTCCTCTTCCTCCATCCACTTCTTCTTCCTAATAATTTCAATCTCCATTTTAGTTGTCACTATTACGAACCGCGTTGAAAGACAGTGTACGGAAATTCAACACAACCAACGTTTCGCGAGTAGTTTCAGTTTAACGACACTGTGTGATAAGTTGATAACAATGATCATTAGCGTCGCCCTCCTCCTTCAGCCAGGATTGGGACTGGCATAGACAGAGTACGATCAGTGGCGGAGTTTTAATGTTTCGCAACCCCACGTCTCAAACCCAGGTTTATGATTTATAATACCGATTGACCAATAATAATAATGTAGAAAAGTTTAGTGTTAGGTAATTCAAATTCTTTTTTTTTACTCCAAGGTTTAACGTCGTCTTATGACATCAAAGGCCGTTGACAACAATTTAAAACATTATACAGTGCAGTGAAAACGAATTCATAGCGTCCAAAAGACACCATTTAAGACTGTCCAAACATAACCTTAAAAAGGCATTAATGTTTATTGTTTAACGACATAAAAAATATTGTTCATAACGTCTTTGATACATGCAATGTGGTATCTGATGCGAATTCAATAATAATATCATGTAGCAATAATTCAAATTATTCAAATTCTGTTAACTAATTCCACGCCTATATAATGTCGACAAACAACGTTTTAAAGGTGTCTAAATAGAGCGTTCAACATTCGGCTCAGCCACGTCTCACTGAGAAAGTAGCGGCCTCAAATAAAAACGATAAGATACCTGAAATATTCGTCGTCGTTCTAGTGTCGTTGCTGTCATCATCGCCAATTACACCGCCATAATTCACCAACATCACAATCAACACTACTACCATCATCACCACCATCAAAACCATTACCAAATCGTGATGGTGAGGCGACCATTTCCATTCGGGTCCTGCTTGGTGACAGAGACGAAATGTTCTTAACACGGAGTTGGTTCAGAAACCTCGAAGCCGCAACCGTTAGATCAGACGCCACATGAGATAACTATGGACCACCGCCTAACATTGTAATTGAGATTGTAATTGTAATTGTAACTTCTAGGCCGTAATCAGGTCAATATTCAAGAGATACTGATCTGATTTGTCATACTTATTAACTCTTTGATCATAAATTATAAGCCCTTTCTTAGGATATGATCAGTTTAAAGACGTCTTATGGCAACAAAGGCGGTAAGACGTCCAATTGGAATCCATCCTAATGAATCGTTCTGCAAATTTGCTGGTCATCTCGTGGGGATAAGGAAAAAGAGGAAGAGAAAAAGACGGAGGAGAAGGAGGACGAGGAGAAGGAGCAAATGGAAGAGAGGAGGAGGAAAGGAGTAGGAGGAGGAGGAGAAAGGTAAAGAAGAGGGTAGAGGAAGGAGGAGAAGCGGAAGGTGGAGAAGGAAGATAGGCTATATCAATCAATCAATCAGTCAATCAGTCAATGAATCAGTCAATCATTGAATCTATATAGCGCCTCTTCAAGGGCTCTACTCAGAAGCGCTCCAGAGCCAGGCCTGATCATATGCAATAAGAGGAGAGGGAAAGAAGACAATAGGATGAGAGATTATTGAAAGTCAGTGGAATAAGAATCAATAACTTTAGTCGTTTCTTCGCCTGAAATTAAATTATCATCCAATGCCACTCCACGGAATCTAACTAGAGGGAGATATATTATCACTTAAGAACGGTGAAACGAATTATTTATGTCGGTGTTAAACTGTTCGAATCCATTGAACGGTAATGTAGACATCAACAGCTCTGGTAGCCACAAGATTGACAATGACAATAACACTACCGTTTAGACACCTTTAAATCATTTTCATCTAAGCTATATATAAATATAACTTCTGCGTTCCGGAGGATTCCTGTGGGAGGAAAACCGAACTGCTTCGAAACTCCAAAGGTCGTCGTCAACGACGTTATAATAAAATTTAATTATGTCCTTATGCATTGGATCGTCATTAGAATAGGCATCAGATGCACTGTATCTGTAACAGTCGTTCTATGTTCTTCAACTAGTAACATAAGAGTTGAATAATTATCAAAACTGAACAACATGTGTTCTGAATTTGTACTATGTTGTTGTTGGTGCTGCTGCTGTCCAGTTGTATTGTATATTGTATTGTATTGTATTGTATTGTATTGTATTGTATTGTATTTGAACACTTGTTATAGCGCCCCTACCAGATTTCCCATTCAGAGGCGCTCCCGACTACTGATGTAGCCTAGTCGGAGTTTCACGCCGAAGCGCATGAGCAATTGCGAGTGAAGGACTTGCCCAGGGTCCCTACGCGGCGGCTTTGAGGTGGATTCGAACCCGCAACCCTCCAGCTCGTTGTATACTACTGCTAATTTCCATTTAGATACGGATAGATGTCCTATATCAAGACAAAATTTAGGCTTCCTGTAATCCTGTATAAATCAAATTATGCGCACTCAATTCGTTACACCGTTATAGACACATTGTCCCTATAATTATTATTCTAGTGAACATTGTTTCTGGCTACATGGTCCAATCTAATTTCATGAATGCTAATCGTCTGTGTTGTGTAGATACCGTTAAATTATGAGGATCCTGAATGGCCGAGTGGGTTGGTAGCCCGCTCGCCACGTCGGCGCCCCGGGTTCGCTTCCCGGTCGGTCGATTTATCAGAGATTAATTAATTTTCTCGGATCTTTACTGCGGGTGGTTCGGTCGCAATATAAACGTGGAGTACAATACAATACAATACAACACATCACAATACAACTGGGGCGCGGTGGTTTGGGGGTATGTTCGGTGCCTTGCAGCTGGAGGGTTGCGGGTTCGAATCCACCTCAAAGTCGCCACGTAGGGACCCTGGGCAAGTCCTTCACTCGCAATTGCTCATGCGCTTCGGCGTGAAACTCCGATTCAGCGTCCGCGCAGTAGTCGGGAGCGCCTCTGAATGGAAAATCTGGTAGGGGCGCTATAACAAGTGTTCAATTACAATTACAATTACAAAAGTTAAATACATTAGTTGTTATTTATGCCGTTTGAAACAGACGCTTGAAATTATTAGGCTATAGGGGCCTATCTTCGTTCAACGCAACTCCATGGAAATAAAAATACAGTGAGCTGTATAATTACACACGACCGGTGAGCAGAGCTCGAGGGTACGCGTACGATAAAATAGACTACGTTAAAATACGTACGTACCTTTGAAAAATAGAATACGCGTATGGTACGTATCATACACGAAAATTTTATTTATGGTTTACTCGGCAACCCATAGCCTACGTATAATCTGATGAGCAATGACGTTAACGTTAACGTATTTTTGTATTATTTTTGTATTGCTTACGTACCCTATTCTATTCTATTCTATTCTATTTACGGATTTATAAAGCGCCTCTCGCAGTACAACCTAATCAGAGGCGCTTCCAGTGCGAAGAGCCCTCGAAAAAAGAAAAGTTTTAAGAGAACGAGTAGAAACAGTGGTGCTCCCAGATAACATCACAGCACGAGTTAAAGCAGGGAGGTCATTCCATAGCAAAGGTCCAACAGAGGCATAGGCACGATGCTGTGCTGTGGCAGTCCGAGACCGAGGAACTAAAAGGTCATGATGGTCAAAAGAGCGGAGAGGACGTCCAGAAGTAGCTGAGATAGGCCGTCTCATAAGATCACAGAGGTAGCGTGGAGCTTGACCTAAAAATGTTTTACACGTAAGAAAGATAATTTTAAACTGAATCCGAGCAGTTAAGGGAAGCCAATGAAGGTCTTCAGCCATGAAAGTCGAAATATGGGAGAAACGAGGTAAGCGGGCAATCAATCGAGCAGCAGCATTAAGTACTGATTGCAGTGGAGCTAGACGGAGTTTTGGTAGGCCTATAAGTAATGAGTTACAGTAGTCAATGCGTGAACAGACAAAGGCATGAACCATGGAAGAAAAAATCGGCGAGGGGACAGATCGTCGAATGGCACGTAGACGCCGCAAGTGATAGAAACTAGACCGAGAGAGATTAGAGACATGTGCAGAGAAAGAAAGAGTACTGTCAAGAGTAACACCCAGGTTACGGACAATTTTGTCGAGAAAGTAAACTGAGGGAATTTCGTGGCAAGCAAATCGTAATCAAGTTTAACTAGCTGCTGGCGAGTGCCAAGCCAGATCAATTGAGTCTTGGAAGAGTTGAGTGAAAGACGATTAGAGGACATCCAACAATTGAGATCAGCAGAAAGAGATTCAATAGATTGGGAAAGAGCAAGCTGGAGAGAAGAGGGGCCATGAACAAAGGCCTGAACATCATCAGCATAGAGGTGACCAGAGGCCGAGTGTTTAGCAAAGAGAAGAGGAATATCAGCTGTAAACAAGATATAAAGAAGTGGACCCAGCACAGATCCTTGAGGGACTCCAAATTTGACAGGTACCCATGAGGTACAATAAGGTACGTTAAAATACGTACGTACCGTTCAAAAAATAGAATACGTATGGTACGTACCCTCGAGCTTTGCCGGTGAGATCGCTTCAGATAATTTCTGACGATGTCAACGGTCTTTGGTAGTCACAAAAGGTCGTTTGACTATGACACTAATAATCTTTTGGGACACCTCTATATCACAATTTAGAGAAGCTATATATTTTGGAATTGCGTTTGATCGCTAGTTGTTTGATGTTCTTTGTGAATCGGCCGTCCTCTGTTATCAGACCTCCCAAATACACAAACTCTGTTACTTGTTCCAGTGCTTTATTCCCTAGTGTAACCTCCAGATCTTCATGCTCTTTTCCGATGGTCATTGTTTTGGTTCTTTGCACATTGATTTTAAGGCCCAATGTTTCACTACTGTCATCTACCCTGTCCGTCAGCTCCTGCAGTTGCTCCGGTGTCTCCGCAACCAAATCAATATCATGTTAAGAAGTAGGAGAGACAAGATCAGAAATGAGGTTACCCGAGAGGAGCTGGGACAGAGGGAGACAGTGGTACATAAGATGAGTAAATGAAGGCTCGCATGGTTCGGGCATGTGACGAGAATGAACGACAAAAGGCTTCCAGCCGCGGCTCTGTATGGACATGTGGAGGGAACAAGAAGCCGAGGAAGACAAAGAAAGACCTGGATGGACAATATAATGGAGGATCTGAGGGCATAAAACATGGATATGAGGGAAGCCATGGATAAAATCAGAGACAGAACGATTTGGAGTGGTTTTAAAATATGTCCGTCATATTTGGCTACTTGGAAGCCTGATGGGTTCCCCTGGAGCTACGCCTACTTCTCTGACACTTTCTATATTAACTTTAAAACAGTTCTTTTTGGCCGCGCTGGCTTCGGGAGTACCTTTGAGTAGTCCCCTTGAAGAAGTGCCATAATTCTCGAATGAGTATATGAATGACTGTTTGAGTAAAACAAATTCAACATTTATTAGCAGGTGAGCCATACCTTTACAAGACTTTCTGTCCACTTAAAAGATGACTTAGGGAAGCCGTGTAGCGCACATGATCACAATTCACATACAGAAACATTCCATTGTTTAAAGTTCTTTGTGTTTGACCGACTTCATGATGCAATTCTGAATAATGTAGGGAAATCATTCTTTTGTATTTTGTATCGTATTATTGTGGTATTGTATTGTTCTTTCTAGTGTAATAATAATAATAATATCTTTTCTTTATTAAGCGCCTGACAAACGCACTGCGCTGTACATTTACATGTTATGCAATTGAAATCTTAACTACTAACAGAACAGACAGCCTTGCAATACAACGGCGCTAATAGCAGCCTACAAAGCAAATCCGCCCAACGGGGGCTCGAACTCGGTACCTCTCGGTCTGTGTGCCAGATGTTATCCAATGCGCCACGGGCCCCCCGTATTGTGTTGTCATTGTATTGTAATTGTCGTTGTATTGTCACTGTATTGTAGTGTATTGTATAGTAATTGTATTGCATTATATTGTATTGTAGATAATTGAATGTGTCATTGTTTTGTACTGTAAATGTATTGTATTGTCATTGAGTTGTATTGTATTGTCGTTGCATTGTATTGTATTGAGATAAATGAAGGAAATCAAAACAAAATCTTTGCTGAAACTTCCAAGGGCTTGGAAACAATCCATAAATGTCTACATAAATTTCCATTAGGTGTATTAATTTATTTAGTAGAACAGTTACGGGCTCCCGCGCATTCCACGCCTCTGCTCTAAAGGAATGGAATCGACTACCACTTTCTCTTCGTAGCTCAACTTCACTTCCTTCCTTCAAAAAGCGGCTCAAAACTCACTATTTCTCCTTGGCTTTCATGAATTTAGAAATCTAAATGCATCTTCACCTGGCGGTTGACTATCCGCGCCTCAGATTCACATTTCGGTGTGACCTTGGGCGCGTTACAAATTTATTTAATAATAATAATAATAATAATAATAATAATAATAATATTTGGCACCTCCAACAGTTTAAAAAAGTAAATTCTTTTGTATTATGCATGTGAATCTGAATGTTCGCATGTCATACCTGTTTACCAAATCTCAAGTGCTATCAGACGTGTATCCAAATGTTTATTCGTATAATCACATATAATACAAAATTATCATCTAATCGCGTGATTCTTGCATCTTCTATGTGGTGATAATTATTAGGAAGCACTTGCAATGCGTTGGGTTCGACTAAGTTTTCCATTTTGTTCGTCGTGACCAGATTCAGAGCCTTGGGAGGGGCCCGATAGCGCATTGGATAACGTCTGGCACAGAGAGCGAGAGTTACCGAGTTCGAGTCCCGTAGGGCGGACATGCTTTGTAGGCTGATATTAGCGCCGTGTATTGCAGGCTGTCTGTTCTGTTAGTAGTTAAGATTTATGTCTTCTGTCATTTGTGTTCTGGTGAATTGTTTCAATTGCATAATTGTACACTGTAACCGGTTGCGGTTTCTCAACCGGATTGTTTGGATAAACGAAAATATTATTATTATTATTATTGAAGAGCATAAGACGACGTCGTTGACTATTCTGAAAGTCATTGACCATTGCGACGACCATCAGTTCATCGTCCACCTGGCGAATGAGATGGACATCATAAAAAACTTCCTGGTAGGATGCCGAGAAGGTCGTCAGAGGGCGTCCTCCGGTCCAGAAGGCGTTCCACAGCCGCGAATCGTACAGTCCGACGATCAGCCAGATACGACGAACTGGTTAAAACTTGAAATAGCGACGCATAGCACCTGGGAAAAGAAACGGTTACGGTAGACGCCTTGGAAAAGTAGAACTATGCTGTTAGCATGCATCCATTTTTTAAAGAAGCTGTTTGCATGGTTGGAGTCGAAAATGGCGCTTCGTAAATCGTCAGAAAACGTGTAGTTTAGTTCGATGAAGGATTCGAAGAGAAAAACAGCCGATGTTATTCGGCTAGAGTACTGTGGCATTCAATTATCATGCTGTGCTTAGACACCTTTAAGTCGGAATGAATAATTTCTATTAACATACAAAATCGTATTTTTCACCAAGTTTTTAGTACTTCGATAAAGCTAATGGTCTAAAGCATAGAAATTGCGAAAAGATGTGGTACATAAGATATCACTAAAACTACATTTGATGCCGTTGATCTGTGGATTCGTCGATCGAGATTTGATTTTCGGTGAATGATGGTAGGTACAGTGTGATTCTCCTTACACAGTTTATTTTAGTTATAGTTACAGTTATAGTAACTGGATTTTTATTTTAGTTACTATTTATAGTAACTAAAATACAGTGAAATTGCTTACAGTCGCAGCAGCTGAGCTAATTTAGACGCGTTACACAATTTGCTTAGTGCTTCGAAAGGCTTTGAAGAAATAGATTTCGTTTATTAAGATACAAAGTTGACATACAGCAACTTGTTTACATGAGATAGTGAAAGTAATGAAATTAAAAACTATAAGTTTATGCCTATAGTCAGGATTAAGAGTTAAATCTTAACATCCCGAATGGTACGATATAGAACCCTAGAGATGAAATTGTGGTCATCTTCTTTTGGGAGTTCATATTCATGAGGTCTAGGGCGCAGAGCATAAATGTTGCATTCAGCTTTAGGAATCGGCTACACGTTACCTTGATGCTAAAGATTCATCAATTGTGCGCCATCTTCCACCAGTGAGGGACTGCTCGTCGGCATCGTCATAGAGTGTGCGAACACTGTCACTTGTCGTCGCTCTACTCTATCAACGATACTTTGCTCAGAAACTCTGGACACCCATGCCATCTTCAGCTGTCGACGGGAATCCGTTGGTTGGTTCGACGTGTATGCATGGGACCGCCACTGGTGACTCTTTCAGTTTACCGTGCATTGTTTTGCTAACTGCTGTAATAATTATATTGTTGGTAATGAAATTTGATATCATAATAGGCTAGCGCAGAGAACGCATCTGAATATATAACTTTAATGATCCCTATAATAATATTAATTTACATTACATTACATCGCATTACATTACATAGAATAATTAGGGTCTAGTGTTTAACGATAATGTATGACGTCGTTGACGACGACCTGTAGAGTTTCTCCACACGGTTTCCATTGTGCTACCACGATTAGTCGTAAGGTATCGATTAAACTGAATTTTTTAATACATACATATAGCGTCACCGGAAAGTGATTTTGAGGTGTCTTAAAGGAGTGTCATTGGGACGGTCAAAAGGCATCTTGTGTCTACAAAATATATTGATGACTACGTTACCGTTAAATGGATTCGAATAGATTCAACGGCGTCTTTTGGCAACAAGGTCTGTCGATATTGTCAGAAATAATCTGAAACATTGGGTCTAACCGTTCGTATAATAATAATAATTATGGCCCCCTCCTTTGTTATTTGCATTGCGTTGAATTGGATGATAATATAATTTCAGGGGTCGGTGGCAATGGGTCTAGATAGCATTTATAGCATTTGTGGCTATGTCGCGTGGCTTCTTGACGTTGACCTAAACGCACAATTTGGACCCTAGACTATTTTTTTATTAGGCTATTATTAATTTATTTAACGGCGCCAACATAATACAGACGAATATCGTTCCTTAACAAAGCTAGGCCTTCACAATATTTCGTCGTAAATCATACATACGAGCGAACAAATAAATCGACTGAAGGACTCACACTAAAATCAGACTACTTTTATAACCGGCTGCTCTAGCATTTGATTACCAAGCTGCGCTCAAACACCTTTAAATCGATATCACCGAGAGCTATAAATTAACAAATTTGTTTAATTAATGGCACAGTAATAATTTTAGCCCCGTCATCATAATTATAGACTTTAAACGTCGTTTTGGAATACATACTAATCAATCGTTCTGTAAACTTACAAGGCAAATGAGGCAATGTCATAGAGCTGTCATCATCACCACTGTCATCATCATTATTTATTGTTATCATATGTTATTATTATCTCTGCTATCATAACCTTAATCATTTTAAAATTATGTTTTTGCATAAAATACAGAATTATTCTTTAAATTCTTCTTCTTCTTATTATTCATTGCATTAAAAGAATGCCTGTTCCAGTTTCACTTCAGGCTTCTTTACAAACTACTCTACAAATTCAGTATACGCAGTTTCCACTTGAGCAATATAGATCTGTTACCATTATTATTTTACTACTTACTGTTTTCATCCACGACGACGACGAGGGAAGAGAACTGGCCACCCGCCCCACATAGCCGAGACTAAGAAAAATGGGGTGGCTAGCACTTCATACCCGTGGCTGCCCCTCAGGCTTTTCTCCTTCTTACGGCTGTAACAAGGCCTTTGACGTCAACCTTACTCTACGTCATGAGTTGCAAAGCAATTATACCTACCGATTGATTAGGATTTTATTTCAATTGTTTAAAAACGTCTTCCAGCATCAGAGTCCATTTACATCGATAAGAATATTGCGATGCGGGCTGAGCCCCAGCGAAATTATTCAAGTTGCCGCGTTTAATTATATATACCATCAGGTAAATACGACTTAAAGGTGTCTAAGCGCAGCATTGTATTTGTACATTAAGTGAACTTGAGTATGTAAAAGGCCGGATTTCTCTTCGCCTTCTCCAGCTACATGAATAACACGCTTTATGCATGATTTATGGAGCGTAATGGATGGGTTGTAAGTGAACAAACATTGAGCAAAAGCTACATTATGCTACCTATTTTTTATGATCCAATGTTTTACTACATGAACTGCTATAAAATCGTAAAAAATCGTTGAAAATTGTACAGCTTATAAGTCATAAGATGTCTCTATTTAAACTCTTGGAATCCATCGAATCGTCAGGAAGATTCTTGTAAATCTAATGGATTTGGTAATAAGTGTCCCTGACAACGATTCCGGGATCCGTAAGATGTCACTTGATCGTTGCTACTGGATACATTCCTCAGCTACCTTTGAAACACCTCAGCCAAATCTATCAATGCAATAAATTGTGCTCAAATGATTATGTTGCATTTAGATATAATTAAAAATGCATTGTTTGATAAATACTCTATTTAAACACCTTTTAAACACTTCTAACCGAAGCTATATATTCGAAAAAGCGTTTAGTCGTTAGTGGACGCAATGCCAACTGGTTGATCGACGTCAAAGACCCAAACAGCCATAAGAAACAGTTAAACAAAATTAAAGTTTCTGAGTCGCTCGGTAACTCCGCCACTGGCCTATGTTCTAGTGATGCCAGTCCAAACCGCTGGTAAAGGAGGAGGGTGACTTGACAGTTGATAAGAGTAAAAACGTACGCAAACACGATACAAGATGCGAGCTATTCATCATAAGGTAAGGTAGACCACGACGTCCCTGTCAACCGTGAGATGTCGCTAAACTCTGAATCCAACTATTCACCGCTATCCGTTGTGCAAATAGTGCAAAGATAGTGCCAGTACCATGCCTGGAAAAAGGAAGAGTTCGACATCAACGACCATGGTGGCCATAAGATATCTTTAAACTCCGGATCCACGCAGAGGTAACCTTAAGATTTAACGACGTGTAACAGTTAAACCAAATTTCATATAGATCTATGTCAACGGTTTGATGCCACAAGATTTTAACCTCCTTAGCGTTAACCCCGAACGTGACTCGGGTCGGGAATTCTATGCAAAAGCGGTTAACCCCGAGTCACGTTCGGGTTTATAAATACATACATACATACATACATACATACATAAATACATATACATATATAAATACATATATACATACATAATTTTATATAATTATACCTACACATGTATATATTTACACACATAGATGTATATGTACATATATATACATATATACACACATACATACATACATACATACATACATACATATACATATATAAATACATATATACCTACATAATTTATATATATTTATACCTACACATGTATATATTTACACACATAGATGTATATGTACATATATTATATATTATATATACATTATATATACACACATACATACATACATACATACATACATACATACATATATAAATACATATATAACCTACATATAATTATATATAATTATACCTACACAGGTATATATTTACACACATAGATGTATATGTACATACAGTCATATATATATACATATATATATACATACATACATACATACATACATGTACATATATAAATACATATATACCTACATAATTATATATAATTATACCTACACATGTATATATTTACACACATAGATGTATATGTGTATATATATATACATATACATACATACATACATATATATACATACATACATGCATAGTATTACGTAAAACAATGCAACGTTTTTGGCTCATTTTTCTGGGAGAAAATGAAACGCTAAGGAGGTTAAAAATATAGACCACTGTGGAAACTACTACTGACTGTAAACTAAAGGTGCAAACCCCAAGCCTGGACAAAAGCGCAGCATAACGACCGCTTGCAAAAGAAGATGGCGCTAACCATCTTAGTCCTTTCGGCTTCGTTAAACAGCTAATAATCAACCTACATAATGAGGATCCTGAGTTGCCGAGTGAGTTGGTAGCCCGCTCGTCACGTCGGCGCCCCGGGTTCGCTTCCCGGTCGGTCGGTTTATCAGAGATTAATTTCTCGGATCTTTACTGCGGGTGGCTCGGTCGCAATATAAACGTGGAGTACAATACAATACAACACATTACAATACAACTGGGGCGCGGTGGTTTGGGGGTATGTTCGGTGCCTTGCAGCTGGAGGGTTGCGGGTTCGAATCCACCTCAAAGTCGCCGCGTAGGGACCCTGGGCAAGTCCTTCACTCACAATTGCTCATGCGCTTCGGCGTTAAACTCCGATTCAGCGTCTGCGCAGTAGTCGGGAGCGCTTCTGAATGGGAAATCTGGTAGGAGCGCTATAACAAGTGTTCAAATACAATACAATACAATACAATACAATACAATCTACTGAAATCTAAGGGCGCTAAGTGTTGTTAGACTGCATAAGGTATGGATCCTGAGTTTAACGACATCTTGTGGTAACACAGGCCATTCATGTCTACAGTAATTATTTTGAGCAGTTCTCACGGTTCCTGTGGCATAATACAGCTCATAGCTAATATTAAGTTAACAACTTCAGCCTATTCTATGGTCGACGGAATGTCCTTAGTCGGCGCAAGATGTCATACGATAAAAGAAACAATGGATTTTAGACACCTCTTAACTGCCTTGACGGATGTTATATAAAATCGACGTAGCATTTCTGTCGACGTTGTTCTAAGTAGCAGTCTACGCGCGCAGAGCTAAAAAGTCCTCAAAAAAGCGATGTAAGTGGCAAGTCATGTTCATTTTTGGCAACATACTTTTTTATACTAATTCGACCCTGCTGATTACGAAAATCGCTGTTGCCAAGCTGGATTTTTGTCCTGAAGGTCATTTCAAGGTCATAAAAACTGAAATCTAGCAAACATCAGAGAAAATTGAACCAGATCTCAGCCAATTATTGTTGAATTCGGTTAATTCTTTCTTGCTATTTCTCGAATTGATAAAGACTACCTGTGGTAAGAAACAAGGTTACTGAATGTAAGACGATCCAAGGTTATTTTAAGGTCAAAAAGGTCAAATTCAGAGAAAAATCTGGGAAATGGCAATAACTTAGTCAAATATTCTTCTATTTGGGTGATTCTTTTAAAGTTTTACTCGGGCCGATCAGAGCTACATTTGAAAAGACAGAGTACTTAAAGGCTAACATGACCCAAGGTCAATTCAAGGTCAAAAAGATCCAAATCAAGGGAAAAAGGCCATAACTCAGCCTAATATTGTTGTAAATAAAGTGATTCTTAGAGCATGTGTTTCCCGCTTCTTGTTATATTATATAATTTATATGCACAAATATAATTACATAATAATATAAAATATATGTAATTATTTTATAATAATTAATATATATATATGTAGGGGGAATTGTCCGGGGGGAATTGTCCTATTGAAACGCCCGGGGGAATTGTCCGGGGAAATTGGCAGGGGAGATTTGACCGGGGGAATTGTCCGGGGGAATTGTCCTAGACTCCAGAAAACACTGGGCAGTGAGTGTCCATCCATGTAGCCAACCCTCACGAAGCGACGATGGCGATGTGACATGACAATGTCATGACAATTGCAGCGGAGAATATTGTATGATGACGTTGATGGCAACGGTCCTGGCAATTGCTAAATGATTAAGTCACTAACTTATACCCGGATGGTGCCAATACGAAGCCTAGATTAAGTAGGATGGCGATGCTATTCATGTTCATTTGACACACAGCATCGTCAGATAGAAACACTTAACATTCCATACATTCCATACGATCTTTCAAATTGCTTTTCATCCTCTGGGTTAGGGGACTGATATTCTAATACCGACCTCAATTTATACAGTTTTGTTCTGGAGCGCCATCTGACGTTGCCTTGTGGATTATACACCGGCAGTTTAGAAGTTACAAATTATAATTATGAAATGAGAAACTCCTCCAATTAAACTACTCGTGAAGCTCCATTAAACATTGGGTAAAGCGTCGGTTATGTGATAATTACGTTGACAAAGATTATATTGTCATATTTACAGCTACTTTGTTTGCAGCTTGAATGATACCTCGAAAGTCTGTTAATAAGATGAATTCATATCAAACAGCTTGAATGATTATTGTTCCGCTTTTATAGCAGACTTTGGAGGTAAAACTAAGGTGTTTAATAAGTGCGGTAAATCGAAGTAATCTAAGATCTTTTACACACCTCTTTTAATATATCGCCCTCTGAAGCAGTCCGATGATTCTACTTGGAAGTGGCGCTATACAATTTTGCAACTCGATTACAACTACAATATGTAATTCAAAAGCAGAATTTTTTAGACGTGTAGGCTGGTATATGCTGAGAAGTAAACGGTATTTCCCGTGACTTGCATAACCCTGGAATTAGATCAATGTACACGTGGAGTCAAGTAAGACAATAAAGTAAGTAGGTAACTGAAGAGTGAAATTACTTCTCACCCCTGTCCAGGCGCTATATAAAATTCGATCGGAAGGTCAGTCATTCAATCATGCTGTAGGGTCATTGGATCAATAAGACTGTTAACTCTGCAACCTGTGTAATTAGATCTAGGTCCAAAGTGTTGATATTTCACCCTAATCGGAAATCTCTTAGTGACGCTCGCGAAAACTAAATGGAGAAAGGAGGGGTATCCGATGTTCTGGGAAACTGACCCCGTGTTTGGGAAGTGGAGGAAAAGCCCGCCCTGGAATCTGCTCAAGGGACAGAAAGTGTGTACGCTTTCAAAAACCATTTGACGATCTATCTAAGATGTGGCTGATATAATAGGCTGCCTCTCTGTCTTACAATAATAATAATAATAATAATAATAATAATAATAATAATAATAATAATAATAATAATAATAATAATATAATAATAATAATAATAATAATAATAATAATAATAATAATAATAATAATAATAATAATAATAATAATAATATCTTTTCTTTAATAAGCGCCTGACAAACGCACTGCGCTGTACATTTACATGTTATGCAATTAAAATCTTAACTACTAACAGAACAGATAGCCATGTAATACAACGGCGCTAATAGCAGCCTACAAAGCAAATCCGCCCAACGGGGGCTCGAACTCGGTACCTCTCGGTCTCAGTGCCAGATGTTATCCAATGCGCCACGGCCCCCCAAATTGATCTGCTGGATGATGATATGATAAACGCTTGGTTGTTTGAGCGCCATCGGTTGATGCCTTTTTCATTACACACCATGTCCCCGAACATGCACTTGACTCCGCCTCTGTATAACTTAAATATGATATTCATTTGTATTTACACAATCCAGTCAATATATATATATATATATATATATATATATATCACCTTTGTCACCTTGTGCCGTCGATTCGCTGAATCCTAGCGACCGCCATAGTCAGACTTCTCCATGCGTTCCGATCTCTCGTCGCCTCTCTCAGTTCCGGATATATATATCCGGATATATATGTATATATATATATATATCATTAAACCAAATAACCTATGTGTAGCCTATCAGGGGTAAAAAGCGCTTTTGGAATCAAGCTGGTATATTTTTAGAACCGTGCTACAGTTTTCAATAAGATTGAGGCGTTCAAAAGTCAAAACTACTGGACGACCACACTCGAATTAGTGCGAGATCCAAATTTTATATACCCTAGATGGACACAATTTTAGAGGTGTGTAAAGAGAGCGCTCAAAGAAGTCGGTTAACGTAACCCATGCCCATGTAATATCGAATATAACAGATTCAAAGAGATTTAAAGGTGTATAAAGAACACGCTCAATCAATCGGCTCAACCACGTCTCACTGATGAAGTAACGACCTCAGCTGAAATTATCGTCATAGTTCTTATGGCGTTTTTTTCATCATAAGCGTCGCCGTTCTCAATTTTTTCAAATATCGTTGTCATCGTCGTGGTCGTTATCATCAACAACTCCACCTCCACCATCACCACTTTCACCACAATTTCTATTCGGTTGCTGAGCCGGTGTCACAAAATAGAGTATCCCCATACATGAGTATCCCCCTTAGCGAAATGGAGTATTCGGTTTAATTTGCATTTTTGGCGGTTTCTAAATGTATTCAGTCGTACTGTTTGGATTTATTGTACACATAATATTGTTAAATTGCGTATCTTTAGTTTAGTTTGTAAGTGAACCTGAAATCAATTTATTTCGTTTTTGGTGATTTTGACTGGATTTTCGCCGAGGCTATCGTGACGCGTATACCGATGGGGGATAGAATGGTTTATCCCCCGGATACTCTAAACCGGTTTATTCCATCCGGGGGGATAAATTCATACATCCCCCCCGAATAGTCTTAGGACGGATACTCTATTTCGTGATACCGGCAATGGACTAATCCCAGGTTCGCTGACATGTATGTATGTATGAGCACTTGTTAGAGCACCCTTCAAGATTTCTACTAAGAGGTCAGTCATCTTCTGTTAACGTTTCATTATCACGACTCCTTCAAAACTCTGTTGCTTTGTGATGGAGAGAAAATGTTCGTAAGACGGTCTTCGTTCAGAAACCTCGTACGGAGTTTGCTTGTAATTGTCATTGTATTTGCAATTGTAACTGTTATTGCAAGAAGTAGCATTTAAAAAATTCTGTAAACCAAAATGCGGTATGCAGTTGGTCCACTAATAAAGAATATTCTATTCTATATCAACACAATATGATCACGGCGTTTAACGACATCTTTTCGCAAGAAACACTGTTGCGTATCTCAACTCTCCATTACTATTATAGTGGGGTCCGAGAGCTGCCAATATAGCCAAAACATTTCACATCGGGTAACCAACGCGCCCCTTTGGTTCCAGATAGTACATGGGTAGGCGAGTCCAAAAAGCCCGGGACACAAATTTTCACGGCCCTCTACAAAATGGCCGCCCAAAATAAAACTTTTTCAATATCTCAGCTTATAGTTCACTTAGAATCGTGATCTCGGTGTCTAAACATACATATTTGGGGCGAGGATTCAAATAGAACTAATTGCAAACACTTATCGACACGAAATTGGCAGCCATTTTCCAAAATGGCCGACCCAAATAAAACTAAAGTTAATATCTCAGCTTCTAGTTCACTTAGAATCTTGATCTCGGTGTCTAAACATACATATTTAGGGGCAAGGATTCCAACAGAACTTATTGCAAACACCTAGGTTTACAGCCTTAAGGTATCGCTATACAGTTACTGTACATAATGTACTCTATTACGACACCTTTAAAACGTCTTCAAAGGAACCTATAATAAATAAAACTTGCGATTTATCGGGAGAATGTTTGTGAATGCTGTTTGATAAGGTTATGTCGACGCAATAGGCACTGAATGCCATAAGAAAACAATTGAAACTTACTGATTAACCACTAGGTTTACGGCCTTTTATCGCCTCGGGGAAGGTGCCAATCTGGAGCCTGGACTAGAGAGGAGGGGTACGATATTACACAATTTCGCTAAACAGAAACTAACAAACCAATCGCTAGCCCAAACGCTCTATAGTAAGTAAGTGTATTCTTTATTAAGTAGCCTTAAGGTATTGTATTTGGCTATATATAAAGAGCTACTCTCAGCAAAAGCCTTTCAGAAGCGCTCCCAGTGCGAGCAACCAGAGGGAAAAGGCAGGATTTTAGTTTAGAAAATATGAGGAGAGACTACCAGAAAGGATGACAGAGCGAACCGGTGGAGGAAGTCCATTCCACAGAAAAGGACCTAAGGTATCGCTAGACACTAAATAATTTGTTGATTTACATGTATATCTTCTGTAATTTGTGACCCAAGGGATCGAAATTAGACGCATGTCGGAAATTTTAGAATATGAGTATTTTACATATTCTTAAAGACCACATTTTGTTTCTTTAAAATGACACCAAAAGTTTGGTTCTACCTTATTTTTTGACAAAGTTACGAATGATTATGTGTTTTTTAAAAAATGTTTACATTTATTTTAATATATAATCACAAAAATAAAAGTATTCTCTGTAAAAAATAAAAGTATTCTCTGTACAAAATTCTGAAAATACACATTAAAACAATGAATTTTATGAAATGTGAGAAATCAGAAATGTAAAAAAATTTTTTTTCACCAATTTTCATTAAAATCTGAAAATAAGAAAAGTGACATATGATCATATTTTGCTGTTTTCCTCTGAATGAAATTGCGGACATCCGACTCATTGTGATCTTATGAATTGTTTAAGCGTTTTTTAACTTTCAGCGCAGTGCGTTTCTCAGGTGCTTCATTAAATATTCTCTATTATCATTATTATAATGTGGCTCTGTTATACAGATTTAAAACGTCTTGATCGGACTCTATAAATTATTATCCGTCTGGCCTTTTTAATCATCCAAACCAAGAATATTTCCACCGCACACGTTCTACTTTGCCGTTACATACTCGGGGATCCAATGAAGCTTGTTCGAACGAATGCCAATGCAAGATCGTTCATTGCGGAACCTACCTTGCTACTCATATTACGACTTTCATGTCAAACAACCCTCGACACAATGGATGGACGGGGC
This sequence comes from Aporrectodea caliginosa, assembly GCA_020284085.1. Taxonomy (NCBI): domain Eukaryota; kingdom Metazoa; phylum Annelida; class Clitellata; order Crassiclitellata; family Lumbricidae; genus Aporrectodea; species Aporrectodea caliginosa. The sequence goes on from JACEVL010000351.1 coordinate 1,403,484, forward strand.
AATGCATGGGTAGAAGCAACGAGTACAACGTCAGCGTACTGGATCATTCCGCCATAAGTGGAGTGAGATACAACTGCAGCGGAAACGGTGAATAGATCAACGGATTACTTCAGCCACTATTGACGTCCTCTTAAAAGTAGATGAACACCTTTAGTTACACCAAAGAGACAGAACAACACACCAAACGATAAAAAAATTAGCCCTTTGATGGAAGAAACATAGATCATCAATTATAGTCCAGAGAGTTATCAATTGTAGACCATAAAAGTTCAGCTCTGTGTACACAACTCATCAAACTTACTATACAATTGTGTAAGGGCATCATGTTTCTTCATGAATACCAAGGCAAGGGGCAATCATCATTATGAAAATGGTCCACAACAGATTATAATATATCAAAATCTTCAGAGTAGATCAAATGAAAATATAGTTTACAACGGCGTACTTTCGATAATGTTAAGTACGTGAAGGGCTCAGACAGTATTTATGTTAGGACCAGTGCTTTTTTTTCTAGAAAAAAGGTTAACCGGAACTCAACAAATTCGGGGGGGTTCCAATCTACAACCTGGATATACTATAGTTATGCTCAGGACCAGTTTGAGACTGTTTCTATATAATATATTCGTTTATTGGTAATAAACAGGTAGAAAGCACCGCTACATTAAATATAATAGTAGCCTAATATAATTTTATAAAATTTTTATTAAAATTTTAATTAAATACAATGTCAGATTAGCCTAATGGCTGAAAAAAGGTCCCGGAACGCCGTTCCAGACCGTCTATCGGCTGAACAAAAGCACTGGGTGACTTATGGACGATCTTGTAAATCGACTTTTTATGGTAAAGAACAGATCATAATGTTGCTAAGGCCCTGCGGCGTTAAATCATTGAGCAACCTTCTCGTCCTCAACGAAACCCGTCTGAGCACCTGCTCTGCCTCCTCTCTCTGGTCTCCAATCTGACTAGGATCTCCACTAGATAATATGCTGTTTTCGGCGGTTTTTGGAAGACCGGGACATGTTCTCCACCCAGCGCACCCAACGGTTACAGTACGCCCCAAACGCTACGATCGGTAAGTGCTGCCAAAAGTAGACAACCAAGTGATGAAAACATTTAATATAGTCAGAATGTTGTTCACATATTAATTGATCTGGTCTCTTCCTTTAACTGGTCTTAAATAGATTTTGATGTTTATATGTACTTAAAATGCTAACGCTTGTTGACCATAGGGCTATTGTTTGGCGGCTGGTTATATTAATGAACATACTTACTTACATATATCGCTTTCGCGACCAGCCCTCTGATACGTCGGTGCGCTCGTGAATAAGTTGGTGCTCTGCGCTTAGCTATAGAGTAGCACTTCGGAAATTTGGAGTTCACGATTACGGTGACGAATTTTCAAACCAGTATTACTAACTGTTAACAAACCGAACATTTAATAGCGTAGCAGCCACTTTGACAACATTTTTATGACAAAAGCAATTATGACTTTACGTTATCTACCATTGTGCTAGTGCATCGCATAAATAATCTACTCGCTGTGATTTTGATAATGTCATGCTGTAATTAGCTGTAAAACCATTACAGCACCAGTGGGAAAGCTAATCTTGTCTTAGATCCAAGTAGAGTTTGACCAGCCTTGCCTAAGTTGACGCTTACTTAGTCTAAATTCCAGTTGCGCGTTCAACAATACCATTGCATCATTGTCAAAATATCTATTCAAGTTTTGATTTTCTAAAGTACTGGAGTTTTAGGTAAACCACATTTGGAAAATGTTCTATAGTGTTTCCAAAAGGTCTTGAAAATATTCGAAAGATGGTGTACCAGGTGTAGCTTAAGACTCTAGTACGTTAGAAATTCCAAATTGTAATAGGATCCTAACATGGTGCCTCTGTGTGCTCATTGTTTACGGATGTACTTATTACAGTATTTCTCTTCTTATCTTTTCATTGCAACATTTATATCCTTAATTTAAATGAAGCCTATTACAGCCACCATATAAAACTCGGCGATAATAGTCGTATACAGCTGTTTTAATCTTTCTGAATTTATTATATTCTTATTTAAAATGAAACCTTTCGTCATTGTGGATATAACTGTAGGCTAATCTAAATAACAACTATCACATCTACATGCCATCATCTACACTATTTTAATACATTGCTTTTAACAAACAACTTAAAAAAACAAAGCACCGTAAAGCTACATGTAGGCCTATTCCACAACGTAACCTGTAATTCGTTGCAATTTCAAGATCTTTTCCATCTTTTTTCACCTTGCCGATCAGTAGAGAAAAAATGTATTCAACGTTCTAATTTTTCGATGATTCTGCTCCTTTAGGGTTCTGGTACGAGGGTAACTGCGGTGAGCCGAGAGGATTCATTTCGTAAGAAGGCTGTTAATACCACTTCGACGCCAAGTCCAACGAAACTTCCAACGCCAACTGTTCCAGGATTCTGTCCAGCAGGATACATCGATGGAGGAGGTATGGGTAACCAAATCTCAAATCGTGTGCATTTATTTTTCACATTTTTTAATCAAACTCATCACTGTCACATTTCAACTTTCAGACAGACTTCTCTAATGTCTGATTTCATGAAGTACTTCGTCAAGCATTCAGCAATTGATCTTGGTTTTCTATTTTAGCCCAATGAGCAACTTCTTTTGCGCCGTTGCCTAGTGCACAAGGCATCAACCGATGGCACGATAGCAAGAGGATACGTTGAAACAGAGTTGTAATCAATAAAAAGTGCAGTAGGACAATTTGCATATTATAGTGACTATAATTATATAGATCTATAATGACTGTATTTTGTATTGTATTCACAATGTATTGTATCTATCAATTTATATAGCGCCTCTCGCAGTGCACACCAATCAGAAGCGCTCCCAGTGCGAGCAACCCAGAGAAAAAGAAAGAGGTCCCGAGACAACGAAAAGAGGCACTTGGCCCACCAGTTAATAAATTTAATGGAACGTGTCCCAGGAGGAAACTTGTTCCATAGTGCAGGACCAATGAAGGCTAAAGGCTCGCGTTTCAGCCATAGCAGTTCTCGCTCGCGGGACAAGAAGATCATGCCAGTTTAATGAGACGCAGTCGGCGAAGATAAGTAGCCGAGAGCCGGCAGCCGGATTCTTAAGGACCACATAGATAATTGGGAGTTCGGCCAGTATACAACCGGTAGATTGAAGAAAGTACCTTTAACTGAACCCGAGCAGTAAGAGGGAGCCAACAAAGGGTTAAACATGAAAGCAGAGATGTGGGATGAGCGATGAAGTCGGGGTATTAGTCTGGCCGCAGCATTTGAACCTTTGGTAATACACATTAAAACAATGAAGAGATCAAATGTGAGAAATCAGAAATTATCGATCAGAGAGCAGATGAAGGCATGGACATTGGAAAATAGAGGTAAAGACAGAGGAGGAGATCGAGCGTCGGATTGCTCTAAGACGCCTCAGGTGGAAGTAGGAAGAACGTGTAAGATTGGCAATATGTTCATAAGAAAAGGTACAGGGTGCTGTGTCAGGACTACGCCAAGGTCTCGTACACTGGAGTGGAAAGTGAAGGACGGGAATCTCTATGAAAGAAGAGGGAAATCTAGCTTAAGAAGCTGCTGGCGAGTGCCGAACCAGATGAGCTGCATCTGTATAATGTATATCAATGGTCATGCATGGAAATGGCCTTTTAAGCATATGGGCCGGTGATTAGATGTCAATTCTAAGACGCCTCAGGTGGAAGTAAGAAGAACGTGTTCCTCGATTGGCATATATCGTTCATGACTGAAAGGAGTCATTGGCTTCCGTAAAAGATTCAGTTTAAAATTCTCTTTCTTACGTGTAAATTGTTTTTGGGTAAACTCCACGTTACCTCTGTGATCTCATCAGACGGCTATCTCAGCTACCTGTGGACGTCCTCTCCGCTCTTTAGACCATCATGACCTTCTAGTTCCTCGGTCTCGGACTGCCACAGCACAACATCGTGCCTATGCCTCTGTTTGCCCTTTGTTGTGGAATGACCTTTCCTGCTATAACTCGAGCTGTGATGTTATCTGGGGCACTACTGTTTCTGTGAGAGGCGCTTTATAAATCCGTAAATAGATTAGAATAGAATAGAATATATATAATAAAAATTGTGACTTATCTGAAGATTTTTTTATGTCTGCTTAGTTTTGATAAGGTTACGTCGACGATGTGTAGTTATGCGGACGTGGTCGAAGATGATATTTGATGTTAACAACAGGAGTTAAGTTACTAAGGCCCTAAGTTATTAAGTAATTAAGTATAGGCCCTATTCTTAATTGAGAAGCTCTAGCAATCGCACAGCACTGTACATGGCAAGAATTAATACATTCAAACAAACAAAAATTTATATACACAACCAAAGAATTGAATGATAGAAGTTATTGTATATCAGGTGAACACAGAGGATAGTGCCAGGTAGTGTTAGTCCGAAGCATGGGAAAAGGAGGAGGTCGACGTCAACGCCAACGATAGCCATAAGATGTCGATAAGTTCTGGAACTACTGTATACTAACTCCGACACTGCATGCTTTCTGGTGGTGCCAGTCCGAAGCTTGAAGAAAGAAGGAGGGCGACGCCATTCATCTTTGTTATGACACAGCATCTTTAAACCACAACTAACCAACGATAGTAGATATTTGTGGAATAATGCTGTGTAATGTAAGGCTACAATCTACCGTGCCTTGTAACTCTGTCAGGATGTGATGCTCTCCTGAGACATTTCCTACGTAGTGACCTTGAACATTTCTTCCTCCACTCAGTTGTTCAGCGCCATCGATTGATGCTTCGTTATGAGATAGTGGCAATTACCAGACATATTTATAATAATACAAATTCATAATACATGTTATTCAGTTTCAATAGATCAACTGTGGATGGCGTTACTGGCGGAAGAACATCCGACGATAGCTACAAATACATCGCGCATGATACCTATAATAATTGAGTCCAGTATTTAACGCCATCGACATTGATTTTGAAGTTTTCGATCAAACTTGGTATCTGATTACTATGAAATGCAATTGCTGAGTATATTTGGCTTCGGTGGCAAGTGATTTAAAGGTGTCTTAACGGAGTATACTTGCCAAAAGGCATCATAAAATGGCATCTTGTGGTACCAGAGTTGCTGATGTCTATCTTGCTGTTCAATGGATTCGAACAGTTTGTCGACATATTATGGCAACAAAGGCCGTTGACGCAGTAAGAAATTATCTAAAACACGTCTCACCGTTCGTACATGAAAATATAAGTAAGTAAGCAAGAATGTTCTTTATTAAACGCAAGCAAACGCTCAGCGCTTTACAAACAAAGTCAGAAATAATTATTTATGTATAAAGAAAACGATAATCAGAAGATAATTAAGTCAACTAGAAAACAGATGTCTATTATAGTTGCGTTTTTGTCGCTTGGAGTTGCATTGCCTGAAAAAATAACTTCAGGCGTGGATTTCGGTATGTCTAAATAGTGTCTCGCATTTATCCACGGTCTAGTGACATCTTGTGGCTGTTTGGTTTGTTGACGTCGATCTTATCGTACAAGTTAGAACTGAACTATTTTGATTATCATTAATTTGTTAATTATACGTCGCCTACTTGACACAGGCGATCAACCGTCCTGATCATATGAGCCTGCTGCCTTATAGTCGGTGGTGCCGGTATCACGAAATAGAGTATCCGTCCTAGGACTATCCGGGGGGATGTATGAATTTATCCCCCGGATGGAATAAACTGGTTTAGAGTATCCGGGGGGATAAACCATTCTATCCCCCATCGGTATACGCATCACGATAGCCTCGACGAAAATCCAGTCAAAATCACCAAAAATAGAAGTAAATTCATTTCAGATCGGCTTACAAACTAAAGATACGCAATTTAAAAATATTATGTGTACATTAAATCCAAACAGTACGACTGAATACATTTAGAAACCGCCAAAAAATACAAATTAAACCGAATACTCCATTTCGCCAAGGGGGATACTCATGTATGGGGGATACTCTATTTCGTGACACCGGCGCTCTCAAGATGTCGCTAGACGGACTGGCCACCCGCCCTCGCATGCATAGCCGAGGCTAAGAAAAATGACGAGGCTAACACTTCTTACCCGTGGTTTCCTCTTAGGCTAGCTTAATAGAAGTTCTGCTTCTTATTGCTATTACAAAGCCTTCATCGTCGACCTAACTTTACCTCATGAGTAGCAAGGCAAGTACTTTTGCCGATCGATTAGTCTGGATTGGATTTCAATAGTATACATGTAGTTCAACGATATCTTTTGGTATCAGATGACATTTTACATCAACATGAAAATTGAAAGGCTTCCTAAGCCGTAACTATTCGAACTTACGCGTGTATTTCATATTTAACGACTAGCTGTGTGGTAATAAAGACCATTAGCGTCGCCCTCCTCCTTTATCTAGGCTTGGGACTGGCACTGTCAAAAAGCGAACATTGGCGGAGTTTCGAACTTACGCAAATAAGTTTATTAATTATATAGGGCCTACAATCTGGTAAATCCGACATAACGGTGTCTAAGTGCAGCTTGGTAATTGTGCATTAAATTAGTTTGTGAATGAAATCGGCTGGATTTTTTGTTTCCTTAGGCCTAATAATTTAATAGGTACCAACCTGCGTCCCGAAACCTTGAAGTCTTTATTAAACTGACGATATCAATAATCCCATCTCTTTCATTAGTAATTTCAGCACCATTCGCAATGTTGGAGAAAGCAGGATGGCGACACTAGTCATCTTTCATTATAAACTTAGCGCCATTAAACAGCAACTAACCAACCTATTAGAAATATGAACTGTATTCTACCATACGAACGGTGAGATCTAATAAGATTTATTTCTACCGACACCACAAGGTGTCGTTCAACTGTTGATCTATCGATCAAAATCGGACATTCGAGGAATAATATTTTGCAATGTTAATTCGTACGTCAACGCCCATGGTAGTTATAAGTTTGATGTAATGTAATGTATTTAGTAATTTATATAGCGCCGCTCACAACCGAGGCAATTCAGTAGCGCTCCCATGCAGTGCGAGAACCCAGAGAGAAGAAATAGGTTTAAGGAGAGAGAGAGAGAGAGAGAGATGAAGACAATGATCCAGAAAGAAAAGTCTAAGTTTACGTTATATATTATTGGAAACTGAATGAATGGCTAGGGTGGGGTGCTTCTCCGAATAATATGTTAAAGATGGCTAGCAATCTCAGTTACGACACAGCGTCACAAACCAGATCATTACCTTCCTAGTTCGTGCTTTGTAACTCTGAGATAGTGACAGCCAATATTATACAATTGTTATAATAAAATTCAGAATACATGTGTTTCAGTTTTATAGATCAACTCGAAGATGTGGATGCGGTTATTAGTGGAAGAACATCAAACGAACGCTGCGAAAACATCTCATGGGCCTATCATGCTACCTATAATTATGATTCCGATTATGATTTTGCGACATATTATGGCTGCCTTGACCGTTGACGTCGACCTTTAAGAATTTCGATGGATCACGCTAACGATCAAACGTAACTGTTGAATATTATTGCTACGATGGTAAGTTATTTTGGAGTGTCTTAATGGAGTGTTATTGTCAAAGTCAATCGACATCATGTAGCTACCAGAGATGTTGATGTCCGCCTTACTCTTCAATGGATTCGAACAGCTACTGATGTATAATTTTTGGCAACAAAGGCTGCTGATATCGTTAGAAATTGTCTAAAACTGGTCTCACCGTTTGTATCTGATAATACAGCGCCATCTTTTTTCATGGAGTTGCACTGGATGATAAACTACTTCAGTCGTGGGTGGCAATATGTCTAAAATAGTGTCTCGCATTTGTATACGGCCTAGCAACATCTTGTGGCTGTTAAATTTGTTGAAACGATCTTACGATCTTATCGAACAATTTCGACACTGAATTATTTTAATTAATCTCCTTGACCATCCTCTAAAAAACCTCATACAATGTCCATCATGGACATAATCTCCTTGACCATCCTCTAAAAAACCTCATACAATGTCCATCATGGACATAATCTCCTTGACCATCCTCTATAAAAAACCTCATACAATGTCCATCATGGACATAATCTCCTTGACCATCCTCTATAAAAAACCGCATACAATGTCCATCATGGACATAATCTCCTTGACCATCCTCTATAAAAACCGCATACAATGTCCATCATGGACATAATCTCCTTGACCATCCTCTATAAAAAACCTCATACAATGTCCATCATGGACATAATCTCCTTGACCATCCTCTATAAAAACCTCATACAATGTCCATCATGGACATAATCTCCTTGACCATCCTCTATAAAAACCGCATACAATGTCCATCATGGACATAATCTCCTTGACCATCCTCTATAAAAAACCTCATACAATGTCCATCATGGACATAATCTCCTTGACCATCCTCTATAAAAACCTCATACAATGTCCATCATGGACATAATCTCCTTGACCATCCTCTAAAAAACCTCATACAATGTCCATCATGGACATAATCTCCTTGACCATCCTCTATAAAAAACCTCATACAATGTCCATCATGGACATAATCTCCTTGACCATCCTCTAAAAAACCTCATACAATGTCCATAATGGATATAATCTCCTTGACCATCCTCTAAAAACCGCATACAATGTCCATCATGGACATAATCTCCTTGACCATCCTCTATAAAAAACGCATACAATGTCCATCATGCAGTGTTGTGCACGAGACCGCGTGATTCAAGACCAAGACCGAGACCAAGACCGCGTGGTCCAAGACCAAGACCGAGACCAAGACCGCTTGGTCCAAGACCAAGACCGAGACCAAGACCGCATTATCCAGGACCAAGATCTAAGCCTCAAGACCATAAACGCAATTCTCAATTGTAGCGTTACATAGACCGCACCTTTAAAGACCAAGACCGAGACCAAGACCGGCACATTCGAGACCGAGACCAAGACCAAGACCGCATTTTTTCGGTCTCGAGACGGTCTCGACACCAAGACCGCGGTCTCGAGACCACATCACTGCCATCATGGACATAATCTCATTGACCATCCTCTAAAAAAAACCTCATACAATGTCCATCATGGACATAATCTCCTTGACCATCCTCTATAACAAAAAACGGAGGCCATAGATTAACTGTGGGTCACAGATTGTAGGATACTTGTCCATGCATGTACCAGCATCCAGCCCTCGGCGTTGTTGAGTCTATGGTAAATAATCTCCTGCTTCTTCGTGGCGGCAGAGGTTTCATGACAAATTGGCACCGACAATTCGTCGCAAAACAATTCCACGCCGGGACAAATTGTATAAGGCAGTGCTGCAGTGGTATAATTAGAGGTGAGTACACGTTACAGTAGCCTAGATCCTTCACGTTATTTTTCCGACAGATTGAGGGGATGGGTTTGTAGTTTATAGTCTTAAAAAGTTTTAGACTAGTCTACACTATGCAGTATTTTATACATAAATAAAATTATATCAAAATACGTTCTGGAGGTGTGTACACGCTCTGAGCAGGTGAGCAGGATACTGCAAGAAAAGTTTTGGGAGGTGAGTACACGCTGTATACCCGCGTATATCCTCGTCTACAGCCCTGGTATAAGGCTTTATACAGTTTAATGCTGGTGGAGCCTTTTGAAAACTACCAGAATTGTTATACATATGATCACTATTACAGCAATTACGTATAACAACATAACATAACATGCTTATTTGGTAACCAACTCAGTACAAGTCGTAATCACATAAGGTTTTTACAAGTTTTGTCGGTTTACACAGGAGACCCAAAACCAAAAGGACCCGAAGGTCCCCGCTAGCCAGGGCCACCTGAGACAATTAAGTTGGAAAGATGTATCACGGCCAACTGTGTGAAGTAAGAGACTAAGCAATAAATTCTTAGCTATCATAGAACAAAACATAAATAAAAGAACAAAAGTAAGGAAACAAAGTACATTGCCAAGACGTAACGAACAAAAACCAGTGCACACTCCCAGATTTAGGCGTTTTGGTAGTAGAGACTCCCAAGGGTATTTAGTCTGCTGTATAAGAATGTATCAGACTCCTAGTTGAATGTGGGTTGAAAGCTCCCGTTTAAATAGCTGTATAGAGAGGGTAATGAGTGAATACCAGGAGGGATACTGTTTCAGATTCTTGGTCCAGCACATTTTATTGATGCAAGTCTATTATTAGTAGCCTACGGGCAAAGGGCGTATAGAATGGATTCAAATTTCTCGAGCAGAGGTCATGAATATTAGTATTAGTATAATTCAACAGGTTTAATATCTTTGTGCACAGTGTTTCCGACCTATCTAATAACATTGCTGTAATGAATAATTTTGGTTCATTGTTTTGACGACACTAAGACGTTGGATGGTAAGTAATGCAGCTGTCTGATACTTTTATGTCATCCTACCACGCTTAACACCTTTAGAATTCGTACAGTCGGAGAACGCGGTAAAGATTTGTTAGATATTTCAAGACAACAGAAAATAATAAACGATGACATAAGAATGATAATTAATCTGTAGGTAGGCGTATACCCAAACAACTCTGTGGTTCAGCGAAGACTTCGATGGTTTGGACATGTAGAGAGAATGCCAGTTGACCGAATCTCACACAATGCACTACATGCAAGATTCAAAGGAAAAAGAATAACAAACGCAGACAGCGATGATGATGATGACGACAACGAAAACGATTGCGATGATGATGACGATGATGATGACGATGACGATGTTGATGACGATGACGATGACGATGACGATGACGATGACGATGACGATGATGATGATGATGATGATGATGATGATAAATGGCTGCGTGTAAACCAATGCGAAAGAAACATTGCACAGAAACTAATCTAGATATGAACCGAACGTTCCTTTAAAAGTCAGCGTCTCATGGCCAATGCAAATTTCATTAAAGACCCTCCTGACCACTCCAACGCAGAATCAACAGCCAAGTTTAGGTTTCTGCGAGGGAGCAGACAGCACAATGGAAAGATTTCATCAGCTCCGGATTATTCCTCGCCGCCAAGAAAACTTACAACCGCTGACAATACCAAACCATTCCTGAAAGACTATGAAAAGTTCCAGTTAATAAAAAAATTGGGCATGCACACTGCTACTGGCCTGGACGGAATAGACCCATGGATTCCTAGGGGAGCGGCCCTCGGATTTACCCAGCCTACTGCAAGCCTCCCGAGGGGTCCTATAACGCCATAGATTGGCTGAGGTCAAAGGAAAAGGCGCTGTACTATTTTCGTATTTAATTTAACAAAGACGTTTTCACGAGAGCCACTAATAGACGACAGCCGTTCAGTTTCAATAAAATGAAACTCAACACCAGCCTTAACAAGAAAACAGCGCCTCCATTCTCCAGAGATCCTCTCATATTATTTCTATATTTACACATAAATGTAGGCTATACGTATAAATACAGTGTCCGCTGTATGCTTGTCCAGCCAGGTTTTCTGTTGCTGCTAAAATGGTTGCGTGGGATTGAAATATACGAGAACTACGAATTATGTTGGCCTATTTACGCTGGCAACGCTCGCTTTACAATCTGCCCAGTCATTTTTATTATAGAACAATAGAACAAACGAAACTATAAACACTTAGCCTAGTCATTGTGCGGTTTTTGTGCCATTAAAAATATGTTTCTATTTAATAGATGTCAGTAGGTTAATTTAATATAAATATAATAGGTATGTTAATATAATTGGATCAATTATATATATATATATATATATATATATATATATAATTGAAATTATATATATATATATATATATATATATATAATTGATCCATATATATATATATATATATATAAAGTAAATCTATAAATGAGAGAGTTATTCTTTCACACGTTTATTCGTGCCTGTAGGCCTATAATTCAAGGGTTGGATGGGGGTCCCGAGACCGTAGTCTTGGTCTCCAGACAGTCTCGAGGTTAAAAAAAATTAGATATTGGTCCTGGTATTGGTCTTAAACCCTGTGATCTTGGTCCAATATACCCTGTACGGTACTCCGGTCTTTGTATTGCTCTCGAACCTTCGGTCTTGGTCTTGTGGCTTTGGTCCTTCTCTAAATCCGTTGGTCGTCTTGGCCGTATGTGCGTGGCTACCAACATGTAGTGGTAGACTAAATACGAAGAAAGAGAGATGGAGAGAGACGTGGACAGAGACAACGGGGAGAGCGGACCAGAGGGCATCTGGGTCGAGCGCATGTGCCTAAGATGGAAACGCGGGAAATGAGCATTTTCTGACCCTCAAATTTATTTATTATAGCCTTCAAGGTCATGTTTTTTCCACGACGGATATGTCTGGAAGCCCGTGAATGGCCGATTGTAGCACTGAAGTCACGCATTTATAAAATCATCGTCATCACCATCGTCATCATCATCATCATCATCATCGTCGTCATCGTCGTCGTCATCATAGTCATCATCATCATCATCATCATTTCTTTGATTTAGTTGAGTGGGGATGGAATTCCCCTGCCGTCCATTTAGTTCTAGAAAATAACTTGCAAGTTTTGCTATATAGTTAAAACAATTAGGCCCCTATTCAGCGGGACTTGTCCCTTCGGGTGTGCCCTTTGCTCCCTCATACCATCTCTTCATAGATAAACTTCTGTAATAATTTGCACTATGTTTGTGAAACTTTATATACTGTAGTTTCATGCTATTAATTTTGTTTTGTTTCTGGGAACAATAAATTGATTTGATTGATTGATTGATTTTGATTGATTGATTGATTGATTGATTGATTGATTGATTGATTGATTAGTTGATTGATTGATTGATTGATTGATTGATTGATTGATTGATTGATTGATTGATCATCATCACTGTTAACCTAAAATTGCGCTGAATAGTCAGCATGTGTTAAGCGCGTTTGTTTTAGAAATTTACGGTGAGTCATCGGGTTGTTTAATTCTTTGTAACCGTCTTGATAACGTCTAGATGAAATGCAGTAGATCACGTGCCTCGACCTGATGAATTATTATTATTATTAATTATTAATATTATTCATTATACTGTTATTAATAATATTATTATTATTATTATATTTTATTCTAATAATCAACATCAATACATCAATAGACAGTGGAAGCAGCCACTGCGGATACAGCGACTGTCCGAACGGAGTCGATCCAAGGATCCGCTTCCTTCAGACTCAGCCACTGAAGACGATCGGTTCCGTCTCTGGCTGTCCATCGGTGCGTGGCTGTCTACGATGCGGAACGCTGCTCGAGCACAGGGACGCCTGTAAGCACATGGTCTGCAAGTCGTGCAACCTTCAGTTCTGCTTCGTCTGCCTGAAACCGTTCAACGTTTCCACCGGTCAGTGGCAGTGCGGCACACACAACGCCATCTGTGCCGTCGCTCCTCATCAATCGACCCTACCACAGCTGTCACTCAACTGATGACCTCAGCTGAACCCACAGCTGTCACTCAACTGATGACCTCAGCTGAACCCACAGCTGTCACTCAACTGATGACCTCAGCTGAACCCACAGCTGTCACTCAACTGATGACCTCAGCTGAACCCACAGCTGTCACTCAACTGATGACCTCTGCTGGACCCACAGCTGTCACTCAACTGATGACCTCAGCTGTCACTCAACTGATGACCTCAGCTGAACCCACATCTGTCACTCAACTGATGACCTCAGCTGAACCCACATCTGTCACTCAACTGATGACCTCAGCTGAACCCACAGCTGTCACTCAACTGATGACCTCAGCTGAACCCACAGCTGTCACTCAACTGATGACCTCAGCTGAACCCACAGCTGTCACTCAACTGATGACATCAGCTGAACCCACAGCTGTCACTCAACTGATGACCTCAGCTGAACCTCAGCTGAACCCACAGCTGTCACTCAACTGATGACCTCAGCTGAACCCACAGCTGTCACTCAACTGATGACCTCAGCTGAACCCACAGCTGTCACTCAACTGATGACCTCTGCTGGACCCACAGCTGTCACTCAACTGATGACCTCAGCTGTCACTCAACTGATGACCTCAGCTGAACCCACATCTGTCACTCAACTGATGACCTCAGCTGAACCCACAGCTGTCACTCAACTGATGACCTCTGCTGGACCCACAGCTGTCACTCAACTGATGACCACAGCTGTCACTCAACTGATGACCTCAGCTGAACCCACATCTGTCTGATGACATCAGCTGAACCCACAGCTGTCACTCAACTGATGACCTCAGATGAACCCACAGCTGTCACTCAACTGATGACCTCTGCTGGACCCACAGCTGTCATTCAACTGATGACCTCAGCTGAACCCACAGCTGTCACTCAACTGATGACCTCAGCTGAACCCACAGCTGGGCAATCGTCAAACTGACTCTGTACATTTAAAAACATGCGTATCTTAATGCTCGAATGCATTCCAGATTAATAAAAATAGCTCAAAACTTATCAGAAAGAAGATACGACACCTTTGTTATATAGAAATGGAATCAGTTTAGACCAGTGTTATTTAAGTTTCAGTTTATTTTTAAGTTTAAGTTTAAGTTTTAGTTTTGTTTTAACTTTCCAGTTTAGTTTTAGTTATAGTTTTCAAATCTTTTCCGTTTTAATTTAGTTCTTTAAACATTCAACAAGAGCAATTAAATGCCATTTTTATTAATGACAAATTTTTTTGTTAGCAAGAACAACAAATCATATTAAATTCGTTCATGCTTTGGAAGCTCGCTGCGAACTGCTGCAGACATGGCCGACACTTGGTTTGTACGCCACACAGAAAAAATTGTTCAGTTTTTAAACGTTCAAGTTTAGTCTTAGTTCTAGTTTTGTACTTTTCGGTTTAGTTTTAGTTACAGTTTCAAGAACTGTTCAGTTTCAGTTTAGACGAGAAATCTAAATCGTGAACAGAGCGTTTGTCGTGATTTCAACTCGAATAGACAGAAATGTTTGTGCTAAGAGACAGTGGTCAGTTGGTTAGCTTATTGTGCGGCTTCTATGTGTCCGTTGTAAAAAAAAATAGAATTTGGAACGACATTACAGAAACCCCCTCTGAGACCTTTGTTCTCAATATCCAGCTGGATCAGATCAAAGAAAGATTTTACAGCAAAACAACAAGTGCATTAAGCAGCCAGCGGTAGCCTTACCAAAATAAAATAAAAACAGACCAAAGCCTCTTCTCATGTTGCATCAAACGCAGTAACTTAAGACTTCTCACCGATGCTAACTTAAAACCTCTCACTGATGCAGCTAAAGAAATAATTAAGTCAGCACTTAAAATGCCAGATGACGAACAAGTGGAAAGAAATTTCGATCGATCAGATTTGTCTGTCTAATAACGCTGAATACGATGGCTTGCAGTTATTTGAATCAACAAATAGCTTATCATGCAGAGATCTGCACATTCTTCTATTTTGGACGAATCCATTGATATCTCCAATGCTGCTCGGATGGCAGTTTTGTTCGAGCAGAAAAATGATAATTTTGAAGTGATTGGGGAACTTCTTGGACTTCTTGAATCGATGCGTGCGACGACCAAAGGAGCGACCTCCTGTTTCAAACTCTTAAGACGTGTGTTGAATGCAATAACACTGAATGGAATAAATGACACCGCATCTACACCGATGCTGCACCAACCTTCACGGGGAAACACTCACGGTGTTTTGGAACTGCTGGAAAGTTTATTCATCGACCTTAGTTAATTAAAATATCGCTCTGTTCTTCATCAGGAGACACAATTATGTGGGTAGGTCTTAACTCTGAAACATTTTATGGATGTAGTTGTGAGACGTGTAATCAAAATCTGAAGAGCGTTTTTCTTAATTTTATCTATTCTATGGAAACGTTTCTGTTCCCAGGATACGTGGCCCGCCACAAGTTACAAAAGCTTGTTTTGGCCCTTGGTGTTAAATGTTTGGGAGCAACTGCTCTTGGTCATTAGACCAGGATAGGTCAGTAGACCTGGATAGACCGTTACAGCAGAAGGTAAAGAAAGAGGAAGAGAGAGAGAGAGGGTAAAGGTAAGGACGAGAAGGAGGAAGAGCAGAAGGCAGTGAAAGAGGAGGAGGAAGAGGAGGCGTCAGTGTAGGGAAAAGGAAGAGAAGAAATACAGAGGAGGAGGAGAAGGAGGAGGAGGAAAGAAAGATGGGAGATGGAGAAGGACGAAGAGGAAGGGGAGGAGTAGAAGGTCGGGCGTTCGTATTAGTGATTGGTTGGGAAACGGTTGTCAGTGTAGTCAGCCGCGTGATGTCACAACCGCTGCCGCTGCTGCTGCTGCTGGTGTTGGTGATGTTTTCGTACCAGTTGTCGGCCTTCATCATCGTCGTCGTCGTCATCGTCGTTGGTTCGATCCTATCCAAGTGACGGGCGATGCAGGCAGTGGCGTACCGAACGGGGTGGGGGGGAGGGGAGGGCAGAGTCGCCCCGGGCGGCGCGTGCAGGGGAGGCAAAATGGGTTGAAGAAAAACAAAAAGGAGTGAATGCTGGATAAAAAATGAAAAAGTCGGAGAGAAAGAAAGAAGGGTAGACAGATATGGAAGGAAAGAAAGAAACCGTGACTTGTTGGTCAAGTCGGCTTGGCTTCCGATGCCGCCGCCTCTAAGCCTCCTTTGAGAACGACATCACTCTGAGTGGTCAACGTTAAACACACTGTACAATAGGAAGCAGTTTCTTTGTAATGTTTACTAAATATGAGCTTATTATATTATTATTCATGGTCTAAATAAGCCATTACATAAAATACATCGTTTATTTTTACTTTTATTGTTATAAAACTGTCGCCCGATGTCTGCTAGCGCGAGGAAGGACTAAGGTCTAAGGTCTAAGGTTATAAAACTGAAACTTCTACTGCACACAGTAAGCTTAAGCCGTGTTTGCGCTGTACAGTGGAATAACAGTTATTAATAATCAGATTTTTTGAAGAATGCCTTTTATATAACGAACACAATCATTACTGTACGCTGCTTCCGCGAAATTATGACATAAAAAATTTGAAGAATCGTAAATAGTGTTATTTTTCGTAAATAAAAATTGGTGTCTGTCTTTAATTCATTCATTTTCATTTGATGGTTTTGTTTGGTTCGCACTATATTATTTTTAACTCTAACTAATTAGATAATAATAACTTTAACAGTTTTGCTGTGAGATACTAATAATTGCCAATTAGCCTACTAGTTTCTCTCGGCCCACTTGTATTAATTGCCGACACTCGCAATATTCATTCATTCATTTACGAATTTCTAACCCCTCAGTTAAGTAACTGAAAGATGCTGGAGTCAGGAAACTAAATATCCCCGGCTGTTGCTCAGTCATCAAGTACAAAAGAATATAATATTATAGCCCAATTCCTTTACTTTTAAATTAAATTAGTTCCTTACTTACTGTTATGGTTTTGTGACTGAGAGCGGAGAACAGTCTACAGAATTAAGGTGAAAGCCAATTTCTGCTTAACACGTTTATTTCCTTTTCCTCTTAATTGCTATAGTTCGAGCACATGGTTGAGGCTATTTAGCGTGTGGAAAAGACATATTGCATTGAGTAGAGTTTGAATGAGTAATTCTGACGCAGCTGATGTTTTGCTTGAATATTCTAAGCTTAAAAAGAGCGATGGTTTAATGCTTGGGCAGAAGTTACTGCCACTTATTACTTTGTACTTTGTTGGAAGTTCTACCTGTTTCATCTGCTGAGTGTGAAAGAGGATTCAGTCAGATGAATTTATGTCATTAACTAGTGGAAGATACAGGCTTCTGGTGAGTTCAGTGAATGATCAGTTGATGATTGGCATCAATGGTCCACACTCTTACTGCATGGAATGTAGAAAAATATGTTATTTCTTGTCTTAAAGCTGGCAGACATGGTGTGCTATGGACAAAGCCACTGGGTTACCAAAGAAAAAAAGAAAGTACAAAACATAGTCCAAAATTATTTTTGTAAACTACCGGATATATAGTGTAAGAATTCTATGCATTATGTTTTGTGTGGCTTGAATTACTTCTTCCAAAAAGTGTTTTGTCTATGTGACCATGCACGGGCGCTTTTAGGGGTGGTTTACAGGTTCAACCCCCAATAAATGCATTGTTATTAATCAACTAAATATGTAGAAAATACAACCATTTCCAATGGAAAACCCTGAAAACTTACTTAAAAGTTAAAACCCCCTCTCTGAAAATTTTTTCCTGGCTACGCCCCTATGATTATCTTCATTTCTTTGTTATCTCATAGATAAATTTAAAGAAGAAACTAAGATATCTTATGAGTCGTCAGTTGTTTCATATTAACAACATTAAAATTTAATTTAGACCTTGTGATCGTGTACTTTCGAAATCTGCAAAATTTTCGACCCCCCAGTTAATTTTTGACAACTAAAAACACTGCTTCAGATTGCTAGATCATATTCATATATCATTCATTCATTTACGAATGAAAATGAGTAAGAGGCTGAACTAAGTGGGACTGAACCGACTGAATAGGGCCTATTGGAAGCGCAGAGAAAATTCGCAAAACACAACAAAAGTAGGTGGTGCTGCAGCAGCTATACGCCGATATTAATTTTTGTTTCTTCTACCTCCGCAACTGAAGCGGCGAGTCAGCGACAGTCGCAACTCATGCAATAAAATGTTTTGTTCTCTAATAATATAGATTTCAGTAAGTTGAAAATGTAGGCTATAACTAAAACGGATCCTTAAAAAATGCAGTGAAAAATGATAAATCCAGACAGGCCATCAACATTATAAAATAAAATTGTAGGCGTATATGTAATAAGATCGACGATCGTAATGCAAATTGCAATCTCTTAGAGAATGTAATAGGCCTATATCCAAAATTAAGTGGCGAAGGGCTGCATTTCAGCTCCGTACGCCACTGGATGTGGCCGATCATGCGACGTTCACATTCGAGAGTGAAATAGTTAATCTTCGTCCTGACCCTCCTCACTCGAGATCCTCAGCTTCAGAATCTTCGACCACCCATTCTTCCCACTGCACAGTTGTAGCTGTGTAATCAAGCGCTTCGATGTGCTTCAGCAGCCTCAAATTGCTGTATAGGCCTGCATACACCAGATCCCTGGCTCTCGCTTCCGTCAGCCGATTTCTCTTCTTGTTGTGCATAAAGTCAAACTCAGACCAAGTAACGAGTATAAGAATTATTCTTACTAAGTATAGCGCCACAAAACCAGTGCACGTATTCTTAACTTAGTAGTCTTAAATTAGTTCATTAACAAAACGGAAACAGTGACGTCATCAACGAATACTTACGAATAGTTACGAATATTAAAAATGCCATAATATTCACGAATAGTTACGAATATTAAAAATGCCATAATATTCACGAATATTCATTAAAGCCCCAAGTTACGAATTCTCGTTCTGTGATCCAAATGACGGGCGATAGTCATCCAAACAGTGACAGAATGGAAAAGGAGATGACAGAGATTTGGAAAATAGTTAGCATGCGGAAAAGGAGAATAACGCAGAGAAGGAGACGGTCCTCTTCTATTCGACGGGGTTCTTTCAACCGTCCGTTCTCTCTTCTGCGGCGTCCCTCAGGGATCCGTGCTTGCAAGGACCGCTGCAGCTGTTCCTGCTCTATACACCGCCGACGTTGGTGAGCTTGCTGCCAGTCTCGGTCTGTCATCCCACTTTTATGCCGACGACTCTCAGCTCTACACGTGGGAACCTCCATCGACAGTCGCGCAGCAGCTGCGACGAATGGATCTTGGTATTGAGCGGATCGCTGAATGGATGCGATCCAAAGACTGCGACTCAACACCGAGAAGACGGACTTTCTGTGGTGCGCTTCTTTCTTTTGGACTGTTTAACGACTAGCTGTATGGTAACAAAGACCCTTAGCGTCGCCCCTCCTCCTCGCTTGGGACTGGCACTGAGACTGGAACAGAGCACGGAGGTGCAATGCACGAACGTTCAGTGGCGGAGGTAATGTTGCCCTTGCGTACTTGGTCACCGATCCGTGTCTCCGCTTGGCCAGGAGTCAGACCGGGCTGAAGCTCATCTTCCCATGTCAGGATCGGCTGAAGCCCTCTCGCCACGTCAAGGCGTACGCATCGGACATCCACGCCGTCGAGTGAACTTCTGGAGGCAGTTGCTCGAACGGCGCTCCGAGGGGGACTCACTGTGGTGCGCGACTAGCAGACGTGTCTTCATCTCGATACCGACGCGCTGAATGTCTGCAACAGCCTGCTGGCCGGCGCGCCTGCGTGTCTCTTGGACGGACTCCAGTCGGTTCTCAATGCCAGTGGTGGCGAGGCTTATCTTCAATAGGAGTGAAGTACGACCACGCCACGCCGCTCCTCCGCGATGTCCTCCATTGGCTTTGCCCTGTTCCATTCCGGGCATATCGAGTTCAGGCTCTGTCTGCTTGTTTTTAAATCACTTCACAGAGCTGCGCCCGAGTACGTGAGCGATAACTGCACTGGAACTCATTCCTCCGCGTCCGGGCTCCGGCTCCGATCGCTTGCGAGGACTGATCTCCATATGCAGAGGATGAGGACGCGCTTTGGCGATCGTAAAGCTTCGGCCGCTGGTCTTCGATGCTGAAACAGGCTTCCTCCTGCTATTCGATTGACCGACTCATTGGACTCTTTTAAATCCATGCTAAAATCACACCTCTTTGCAAGGGCATATCCCAACTGTTGTTAGCTGTTTTGTAAGGCGCCCTTGTAACGGCAAGGCCGTTGTACGGCGCCATATAAATTGTTGTAATTATTATTATTATTATTATTATTATTATTATTATTATTATTATTATTATTATTATTATTATTATTATTAAGGAGAATGCGGAAAAGGAGACGAATGCCAGCAAAGGAGGAGAATGCTGTATAAAGTAGGAGAAAATGGTAAAGAATGAGAATATGGCAAAGAAGGACATGATGACCGGAAGAAAATGATAATGGCAGAAGTAGGATTTGTTGTTCTGTGATAAAATTGAATGTAACCAGATGAAGAAGTCTTTCTAATTACCGTTCTTTGTTCCTCTACTTTTGCTCCTTCTTTTCATAATTATGTCATTTCTCGGAAAGGAAGCTCTCCACCTCCTACTCCTCCTCCTCCACCTCAACATCCTCCTCTTCCTCCTCCTCCTCCACCTTCACCTCCTCGTCCTCCTCCTCGTCCTCTCCTTCACTTCTTCTACTCTTCACTCCTCCCTCCCGCCTCCTCCTCCTCCTCACCTGCCTCCTCTTCCTCCACATCTCCTCCTCCTCCTCCCACCTCTTCCTCCTCCTCCTCCTCCTTCTCCTCCACACCTCTGTCCCTCCTCCTCCTCCTCCTTCTCCTCCACCTCGTCCTCCTCCTCCTCCTTTTCTCCTCCACCTCGTCCTCTTCCTCCTCCTCCTCCTCCTCTTCCTCCTCCTCCTCCTCTTCAGACTAAACAACCAGCCATGCGAATGAATAAATCTGGGCGGGGTGACGCATGCGCAGACGGACGATGCAAAATGGCGGCTGATAGAAGAGGGAGAGCAGAAGGAAGAGGAGGAGTGCATCAGTCAACGATGCACTGACTGCTGCAGCAGCAGCAGCAGCAGCAGCAGTTTCTGCAGGTGAACTTTGATCTGCGAGTGAGTACACTTTTTCGGATCGTTTGAGCATCGGCATCGTATTTAATATGCGGCATCCACGCTGCCAACAGCAGCAGCAGCAGCAGCAGCAGCAGCAGCAGCAGCAGCAGCAGAAGTAGAGACCTGATGACAAGAAGCAGAGAATGCAGGCGAAACAGAGGGACACTGTAGACAGTAGACAGCGTTTGACAGTCACTCGCACCCGATATAACAAGAGACGAAATCCGCAGAAAATAACTGTTTGAAATCAGACAGACAAAGAAAACGACTGACAGAACTGACGTTGACTGACTGGCTGACTGACTGACTGGCTGGCAGAATAACTTACTGACTGACTGACTGACTGGCTGGCAGAATAACTTACTGACTGACTGACTGACTGGCTGGCAGAATAACTTACTGACTGACTGACTGGCTGGCAGAATAACTTACTGACTGACTGACTGACTGGTTGGTAGAATAACTTACTGACTGACTGACTGACTGGCTGGCAGAATAACTTACTGACTGACTGACTGACTGGCTGGCAGAATAACTTACTGACTGGCTGTCTGACTGAATCGTATCCATATGGACATACATAAAGACAGCGAGAGAACAGAAATTGACAAGAAAACGAAACAGGGAAAGGAATATTCGGAAAGATACAAAGAGTTGTCAAAGCAAATCCGGATCCAATAAAGAATGACAGAACGAATCTAAGGAAGAATGGAAGAGACGAATGGAAGAGACGAATGGAAGAGACGAATGGAAGAGACGAATCTAATGGAAGAAGAATGGAAGAGACGAATCTAAGGAAGAATGGAAGAGACGAATGGAAGAGACGAATCTAAGGAAGAATGGAAGAGACGAATGGAAGAGACAAATGGAAGAGACGAATGGAAGAGACGAATGGAAGAGACGAATGGAAGAGACGAATCTAAGGAAGAATGGAAGAGACGAATGGAAAAGACGAATGGAAGAGACGAAAGTAGATATCAATATGCTATTACTGACATAATTTCATTGTAGTCAGTTCTGACATAAATTTTTACACAGTCAGTCCTGGCATAATTTTGCACCCATAGGCTGTTACAACGATAATGTAGGCCAAGTACAGGTCAAAGGTCAAACGACCACCTCAGCCTGAAACAGACACTCATTAAATTTGGTTGCTGGTTGCCCTCTTTTTTCAAGGGGGCGCTCTTCATTTGGGCCCCTCCCCTTCCAAACTGGCTATTATTTTTGGGTGTAAGCCACACCAGGTGCCCACATCAAATTTAGACCCCCTTGGGTGTGAGCCACAGCAGCTGCCTACATCAAATTTAGACCCCTTCATTGGCGCTAGAAGCTCTTTTAATATTCCTTAAACACATTGATGTGATGTGTTTTTGAAAATACACACAACCAACATGCATATTGTTTTGGGCCTTTCACTCATAAGGCTACACACTAGACACAATCTTATGCGTTTACACTATCTGCTTGCACCCATTATAGAAAAGGGGCGGAATTAGCGTTAACTAGCTTTAACTAGCGTTCGTTAGGATTCTCTTAAAGAATTGTTGAATGAGTTCACACACANCCCCAACACATAATAAAAACCAATTAGCTCATCCCGAAGCTTCTTAACAATTTCTGACAATTTTGGAAACTTGAGTCTGAAGTGATTTCTTTTCTAACTAAATCTAAGACATGTTACTGATTGACTACACTTTCTTATAGTTCAAAGAACATCCGTTAAATAGGTGTGTAATTATTTATAATAAGTTCTCACTGTTCGTACGGCATAATATAGTCTACTTTGAATAAAAATGACGTCGCTAAACCACTTCCCAAAATGACGAATGTTTCTAATATGACTTGGATAAATGCGTGTGGTCAATGTTAAGACCCTTATTTGCCACAAGATGTCGCTGTCCGTGAATATTATGACACCTTGAAAGCGCCTTTGTCGACGCTACCTATTCAACAATTGCGTTTAAGAACGTTTTTGAAGAGCTGTAATAATATACCAGAAATAATTTCTGTCGAGCCTAACGGCCACTGTTGTCATAAGCTATCGTTAAACTGACGATCTAAAAGCGTTTGATTTAATTCAGCCACTGATAGGCTACTAGTTTTGTCAGTGCCAGTCCCAAGCGTTGTTGAAGGTGGAGGGCAACGCAAATGATTTTTGTTATCACGCAGTGTCGTTAAACTGAAACTAGGCATACTAATTGGACCGTTGGCGTCGCCCCCCCTTTACCTCGCTTTTTACACTGGCCCTAGCTGTCACTCTTAGCACTGATGTATAGGTCACACATCCATCAATAAGTCACATTCTGCTCACATAGCGCTGTTACTGTAACTGTGCATGCTTGACATTCGAATGAAACAATTGAAAATCCTTTTCCTAAATGGATGTTTACGGTCCGAGCAACAGAAGGTGTCGCTAGACCAAGAAAAATCCACACGTTTTAGACACCTTTAAAACATTGCTAGACGACGCAATAATAATGCGTCGTCTGGAAACAAATGCGCCTAAGATGACCAAAGTCGATGAATATTAGTAAGATTGTAAAGCTCAGTTTAGCACCTTATAAAAGTGTCTTTCGGAAGCTGTAAGTTTCTAGTTTTCATCCTATTGTATATGTTTCTGTATTAGTGTATTGTCGTCAACGTCCTTTGATGTCATAGGACGGCGTTCAACCATCGAACAATGAAAAACAAATGCGGCTAACTTTCCGAATTGACATAGTTTCACTTTCAGGTCGATTTCAACGGCCCTGGCCGCCATGGGCGTATGGGGGGGGTGGTTCAAACCCCCGAAATAAATTTTCGGACTTTTTTTTAATAAGCTTTTTACATGCGAAATACAAAAACCTTAACTTTTGCGAAAATCTTCAATGGACCGCCCCCGAAATCTTAAAACCCTCCGAATTTTTCTGGCTACGCCCATGCTGGTCGCCATAAGTTATCTTAAACAGTGTAAAACTAAAGTATTTCATTTACTTCCTGAAGTTAAAGTAACTGAATCGCTTTGTAACTGCGTAACTTTCTTATACTCTGCTAGTGCCAGTCGGCAGGAGGCATAAATGAGGAGGGCGATGTTAATTATCTTTGTTGTGAAACGAGTCGTTAAACAAAAACTACCTACCTACATCGTACAATTGAAATCGCAGAATTTTCAATGCTGTGCTTAGTACGAAGATCGATTTATAGAAGCATTGACTGACGTGAGAAAGTATGATTAAGTAACAATGCTGTATTTCTTGAATTCATTTAAAATTAAATCTTCAATTTTATTGAAAATTTTGAATCGATAACGTTAGCCGTTTTTAATCGCAACGCTTGCTGTGCAGGTTCGGGGCTGTTAGCTGTTTAGACGTTTAACAAGTTCTCGTCCAAACAAATTACTCAGCATAATCGATTGATCCTTTGCCAGGAGGATAATGGAGCTTAATAAACACATCGATGATTAGCCTAATGATAGATATATTTCAGTATTATTGGATGGTTTTTCGCAGTTATGGAAGAGGTTGTTCGTGGAAGAGCATGGAACGCTTTAAGAATATATTGCAATTGCTACCAATGCGGCTGCAAGGGTCATCTACGTCTACTTTAAGATTGAAAGAAGACACCACTTAGAGTCACATGATAATTATATCGCTCTTATAATGCAACAGTTGGGTGCCAGCGATTGGCTGGACGGGGACAGGCAACACCGAGTGTTAGGCAGCGCTGTGTTATCAGGTCCGAGCGGTAAGACCTGCTTCAGACAATTTCTGACTATGTCAACGGCCTATGTTGCCAAAAGATGTCATTAAACTGTTCGAATCCACTGAACGGTTAGACAAGCATCAACAACTCTGTTATCCACAAGATGTCGTTTAACCTTGACAATAATACTCCATTAAGACACCTCTAAGTAACTTACAGTCGAAGCTATATAATCAATAATTACGTTTCTTCGCTAGTGAAATAAGTGGTACAAGGAAACTTATTGGAAACCTTAAGGGTCATCGTCAACGGCCATGGCAGCCGTAATAAGTCGCTAATCAACGGATCATAATTATAGGCCTTTGCGATATCTTGGCAGCTTTCGTTCGATATTTTTCCACTAGTAACCCCATCAACACTTCGAAGTTGATTTGTGAAAAAGAAAAAATATTGTTTTTCGAATTTGTATTATATAACCTGTCACTGGTAGTAGTAGTTTCAGTTTAACCACACTGTGTGCTAACAAAGATCATTAGCGGCGCCCTCCTCCTTTATACAGGCTTGGGACTGGCACTGCCAGAGTACGAGCAGTTTACTGTTACTATCTCATACTTTCTTGTAGACTTGTTCAAAGTCACTTTGCAGTAAACTAGTAAACGTATTATTCAGAGAAGTAGCATCACCATAGCCATTCAATCAGTTTCGATCTTAAACTTCAACTTACAGATGCCATAGGCCTTCACGTATGACTTAACCTTGCAAAAGATTATTCCCGAAAATTCAAACATGATTGATGGATCAACAGTATAACGACATCTTTCGGCGTCGGCAGAAATGAATCTTAACAGTTCTCACAGTTCGTATGGCACAATACAGCTCATAATTATATCTGCTTAAATCAATCAATCAATCAATTTTCGTTTATTCCGAACACCAAGCTGACAGAACGCAGCTTGTTACATTGGTTAGTCATATATTTATATATGTGTTCATTTGTTCATATGTCACCTTAAATGCGCGACGTTCTCCACTGGCTCCCTTCTGAGCAGCGGAATTCATATGGGATATCCGCCGTAGTCTGGCGCTGCTTACTCGATTTTACTTCTGCCTATCTTCGCGATTTCTGTGGCTAGGGCTCCCGACCTATCCGCTCATCCCAGCAGGGTCTCTTCCTTTGTCCCTTTTGCCCGTACCTCCGCTAGAAAGAATCGCACTTTCTACGTGGTGGGCCCATCGACTTGGAATGGCCTCCCTCTGGAGCTTCGCCTCTTTCCCAGGACCTTCTCACCTATGTTCCTTACTCACCTTTTCACTGTTCATTTTAGAGGTGCTGGACTTGGGAGCGCCTCTTTAAGGAACGCTATATAAATGTTCGATATGAATGAATGAACGAAAGAAAAAATAATGAATGAATATTTCTAATAGGTTTGTAAGTCGCTGTTTAGCGGCGCTATGTCGTAAGATAGACGACTAGTGTCGCCCTCCTACGATCTCCATTTTTGGGACTGGCACTGCCACTTTATTAATTTTGGATCCACAGTTTAACGGCAGCTTATGATAACATAGGCCGTTGCCGCCGACAAAGATTATTTTTGGCATATTACAGCTCTAATGAAAGTGTTGGGCTAACTTATA
Source organism: Aporrectodea caliginosa (assembly GCA_020284085.1). Classification (NCBI taxonomy): domain Eukaryota; kingdom Metazoa; phylum Annelida; class Clitellata; order Crassiclitellata; family Lumbricidae; genus Aporrectodea; species Aporrectodea caliginosa. The sequence continues at coordinate 1,430,402 of JACEVL010000351.1, forward strand.
TCGTCAGCTGAATAAGACCTAAAGTTAAAAGCATCGAGACGCAGATTGATTACTTAAGTAGGCCTAGTCTTATAATAATAATAATATAATAATAATAATAATAATAATAATAATAATAATAATTCTTCCTTTATTCAAACAATCCGTTTGACACATCGCAACCGGTACAATTTACAGTTATGCAATTGAAACAATTCACAAGAATGCAAGTGACAGAAGACGTAAATCTTAACTACTAACAGAACAGACAGCCTGCAATACACGGCGCTAATAGCAGCCTACAAAGCATATCCGCCCTACGGGACTCGAACTCGGTACCTCTCGCACTCTACGCCAGATGTTATCCAATGCGCTATCGGGTCCCCCAAAGTTTTACTAAAGTTGCTAGTGAATAAAATTGGCTGCAATTCTTTTCAAGTCCTTCAGTTGCATAATTTGAACCCTTGGGAAAGTTAAAACTACACCGTTATTTAATCATGCATATAGCGCGTAAAATATGCGGTTGAAGGAACCAAACTGCGCTTAGACACCTTTAACTCCAGAGGATATACAATTTATATAAGCTAATCGCGGCATAATAGTTGGTGCTACCATGTCATTGAACTTGTCAGCCAACGTAGAACTAAATGGCATCTGATGCTAAAAGATGTCTTCAAAGTGTTGAATCCAATCCTGTAATCAATCGGTCGGTAGCCTATATCTGCTACTCGTGATGTAAAATAAAGTGAATGTGAACACTCTTGTTATAGTCAAAAGAAGACGAAGTTAAGTTAAGGCTTTTAAGTTAGCCTACTGTAACAGGTAGCAAAGATTATGAAGTGTTAGTTACTTTATTTTTATTTTCCTCGATAAGCTATTTGAGGGCGGGTGGCCAGTCCTCTTCTAATCATCATTGTTTTGACACAATGTCGTACAACAACAAACCAAAAAACGAACATCTTTTAAACGAGGTTAATCGATGTTATAATAATATAGGCCTATGATACGTCAACGGACTTCTAGTTTCTTGTAATCATTGAATTGTATCTTTCGTATATTGTCGTCAACGGCCTTTCATGTCATAAGACGACGTTAAACGTTAGTATAAATAAACCGACTTTTTAGCGCGCTTTCTTTAGACACCTCTAAAACTGGAACAAACAGTCGTATATAAAGTTTGGATTAGACAGTTGATTGAATTATGACATCAGATGTTATTAAGTATTTGTTTGATAACATCTGATGTCATAATCATAATATAAATATGACGTGATGTTTCTTATGGTCTTTGATCTATGATAATGCTCAGTTTGTAAACTTTTCCTGGATATGCTATAACAAATACATGCTGTGGATATGTTAGAGTCCTGTTATAAATATTTGCATATATTATGATAGTATTTTGTTATTGAAATGATCAAATACTTCCGTAAAATGTACCAAAAAATTATAAATTTCATGTCTTACTTACATTTGTAACAAATATCATTCAAGCTATATTAATCAAATGAAATGTAATAGATTGAAAATCTCTGGTGATTTTTCGGTTCTCTTTTATTATCAACGCAGTAACATGATAAATTATAAAGAATTGTCATATTCAATGTTTGAATATATTTCTATAATAATACTTGATTTTCACTGATTGAGAACTTCTTGAAAATTCAGAAGTGGAATAAGAGCGTCATATTAAAATTTTGTGTCTTATAAATTTGTAAAATGTATAATAATTATTGTTATTGAAATAAATAGATTAAGAAGTAAATGTACATTAGGAATGGTCATTAAGAATTAATTTTAAGAAACATTTCTAGCTACTACATAATATTATTGTTGAATTCGCATACGATACCACATTGCATGTATCAAAGACGTTATGAACAATATTTTTTTATGTCGTTAAACAATGAACATTAATGCCATGTTAAGGTTATGTTTGGACAGTCTTAAATGGTGTCTTTTGGACGCTATGAATTCATTTTCAATGCACTGTATATGTTTACATTGTCGTCAACGGCCTTTGATGTCATATGACGACGTTAAATCTTGGAGTAAATAAAAGCTGATTGGTTCAGAAAATACTACGATGATATAATTATACTTACGTAGCCGTCTTGTTATAGCGCTCTCTTTAGACACCTCTTAAACTGGGCCAAGTGATGGTACATAAAATTGTGCTTTGTTGTCGATTCGTTATGTTTTCACCGTGTGATGCATTTTTCAAATAGCATCAAAGAAAATCGATGGAAAGACAATCGAGGAGGACGAGAAGGAGGAGGAGCAGTGGAAATGAAGGCATGTACTCGTATGATAAGAGGTTATGGATAACCATAGGAATAAGAATCATTGATCTTATTCGTCTCATCGCCTGAAATTATATTAGCATCTTAAACAACTTAGCGCATTGGATAACATATGGCGTAGAGTGCGAGAGGTTATGCCAGTCTGAAGTCCGGATAAATAGGGGGGCGACGTTAGTCCTTCTAATGAAAAGCGTCGTTCAACAGAAGTGTGCTGTAAGTTTCATGGTTGTTATCATCGACTTGTAAGCTGTGTTAATTAACAATACCATATGTTCAAGATGACCAAATATATTACAAGCGTAAGCATTTTGTATACGTTAGTCGATTTTATTTGCGGTTGGCAAAACACGACTAACGTTATCGACCATATTCAAAACTTTCGAGAAAATTTAAGATTCAATGTCAAATGAATATGAAACATATAACATAATTATTAAATTATTATAATTATTCTCTTTTTCTCATATAAATAGGTGCTGAGACCAAACATGCTACTGATATTATATGACCTGAAACAAATAATGATATGAAGCCAATTTGTAAGGGACGATGTTTAAGAATGAACACGCAGTATATATGCGCTATACATAAACTTTTATAACATAATATAATAATATTTTCGTTTTATTGAAACAATCCGGTTGACAAACCGCAACCGGTTACAGTGTACAATTATGAAATTGAAACAATTCACAAGAACACAAATGACAGAAGACATAAATCTTAACTACTAACAGAACAGACAGCCTGCAATACACGGCGCTAATAGCAGCCTACAAAGCATGTCCGCCCTACGGGACTCGAACTCGGTACCTCTCGCTCTCCATGCCAGTGTGTTATCCAATGCGCTATGGGTTACGGCATCGTATTAGTGCGTCATCCTTTGATGACTTGTGCATTAGAGACCAGCGGTATAAAAGTTACCAGTATGGGAATGGTCAAAAAATAACTGGAGGGTTAGACGTTGATTTATGTGCAGTTTGGGTGTGAAATGTAGACTTACTATGGGGGCCTAAGAAAGACTAGAGGGGTTGAACCCCCCAACCCCAACCCATCGGCAATTCTCACCCTGGAAGTTACACTAACAATTACAATTCTAATTACAGTAACAGTTACTTTTACAGTAATTACAGACTGTATGTCGCGTTTATAAAGTTACGCGGTAGTGACCGATCTAACGGTTACGGCTTCGAGGTTTCTGAACGAACACAGTGTAAACGAACATTTTATTTCCGTAACCAGGTAGGAGATAATTTCTGTCGATGTAAACGGCCTTTATTGCTACAAGACGCCGATGAGTCGTTCGAGTCCATTGAACGTTAAGGTAGACATTAGCAATTCTGGATAATTATGGGTGCCGAGTGACAAAAATCCACTGAGACCACTTTCATTTTTCTTAATTCACAGTCTTTGTCATGTGACTCATCTGTGTGGCTGTTGTCTGCTGTCTTGATGAGGTACAGTCTTGGATGGCATAATGTATGCTCATTCCAAGACACACCCCTTGCAACGTTGCTTTATTTTATTATTATTCTCGTGTCAATAAACAGAAGAACGGTAGCAACCACCGAATCTCAAGTGTAAAATTAAACTAGAAATTACAAAGGAGATGGTAATTTTTGGTGTCACCATCTCTGATGGATTGGCTTTGAGGCACACATTGACATAATAATGCTGCAAAGTCCGACAATCCATGTTCGCGCTACGTGATTTGGTCGCCCACGGTCTCCACGGTCAACGTCTCTTTGACGTTGCTAGAGCTACTATCATCGTCCCTCGCACGGCTACTTTATGTCTCACCTGTTTGGTGGGAACGTAAACGCCTTAACGGTATTCTGAGAAAATTGACCCGTTCAGGCTTCCTCCCTGCTGATTTTCCTAGTTTTGACAAACACTGTTCTAGAGCTGATTCTACTCTTTTCCGTTCAATTCTCTTAAACCCGTGGCACGTCCATCACGACCTCCTCCCTCCCCGTATAAGGTCACTCCTTCCAATACGCGACCCAGTCCACATGATCTCAGCCTACCTGGAAATGACTGTTGACATCGCCCTCCTTTCTTTGCTTGCGACTGGCCATAACTGATCTATGGGCCATATATAACAGCAATAAGCCACGTTCTGTTCATGATGCGCTGTTACTGTAGTAACTGTCCATGCTTGACGTTCGAATTAAACAGTTGAAAATCCTTTTCCTACTTGGATGTTAACGGTCCGAGCACAGACTGAAGGTGTCGCTAGACCAAGAATAAATCCAGACGTTTTAAACACCTTTAAAACGTTGCTAGAAAACGCTATAAAAACGCGTCGTCTGGAAACAAATGCGGCTTGAAGATAAATATTGGTTAAGACTTGGTTGGATCCACAGTTTAGCGGCAGCTTATGACAACACAGGCCGTTTCCGCCGACAAAGATTATTTGTTTGCATATTAGTAAGATTGTAAAGCTCCGTTTAGCACATTATAATGGTGTCGTTCGGAAGCTAAAAGTTTCTAGTTTTCATTCTATTGTATATGTTTCTGAACTTTCTGTAGTGTCGTCAAGGGCCTTTGGTGTCATTGGACGACGTTAAACCATGGATTAAATAATTTTAAAAATGCGACTAATATTTTGAATTGATATAGTTGAACTTTCAGTTCGATTTTTCAATCAATCAATCAATACTTTTTATTGATCACCATAATACAATCACATAGCCTACAAACACAATCTAGACATTCATGTGTAGTGGCGTCAATAGGCGCAGACCCAAAGGAACATAAGGTTCCGCTAGCACCCTGCTTTCATCAATCATTAATCTAACATTATTTGTTCTAGTTATCATTTAACACAGACAATCCTCGTTATGGTGTCCATAGTTATTCTAACAGGTAGTAAACGATTCTTCAAACAACAAATGCAATGTTAACTCGTATCATAAAAACAGAGCAATGCATGCACAAATCCATGTAGTAAATTTTAAACAGTTGCAGCCATAAGGTGGACGTTTAATTTATTTTTCTGAACTGATAGACAGTAGGTAGACAAGTAAGTTCTTTGGGCAGGGCCTGATTAGGTAGGTGGTTTCACTTTAATGACACTGTGTCGTAACGATGCTGAATAGCGTCGCCCTCCTCTCTTATCCATGCTCTAGATTGGCACCACCCGGAAGCGACAGTTATATTTAACCTAGTCGTTAATCAGTAAATTTGAATTCCTTGCTTATGACTGCCAGAAGCCGTTGACGTCGATGTAAAGAACCCTATCAAGCAAAGTTCTGTACAGTAACTGTAACACAGTTGTTCTATGCCTATTCTAAAGATGAAAGTCAAATTTTTCTCTTTATATTGCATTTGTTGAGAGCGTTTTAAAGGTGTCGTAATAGAGTCACATTATCTACCGTCAATCGACATCTTAACCCTCGGGTTACCAAGGGGGGATGGTTACCACCTCTTCCTACGTTTTTATGCAAAATTTTATTTAAATGGAATATAATTTTTACATTTTAGGTAGCTGTAGCAGGACAATTTTGGCACAGTTTGACGTAAACCTCATGGTGGTATCTCACGCCATTCAAAAGTTATTTCCCGATATACCCGAGGTACCAGAGGGGTGGATACCACACCCCTTAATTTTTCGGCTCTAGAGTATTCATATTTCTTCCTGGAAGAGAGAAAGCAGATATGCCATTCTGTAGAGGGAATGCTGGGCTACATTTGCTTGCTTACTTATTTGTCTTTTGAACACTGGAAGTGATCAAAATAAATAATAATAGGCCTACGCAATAACTGTCTGAAAATGGTTGAATGCTAAACCGATATAGCTGCCTGCCTTTAGATTTCGCTACACCTATGGACTAGTTTATTGTTTTGTATTGTATTTGAACACTTGTTATAGCGCCCCTACCAGCTTTCCCATTCAGAGGCGCTCCCGACTAGGCCTACTGCGCGAACGCCAGGGATGGGCAAATTACTTTGAAAAATGTAATTGAATTTCAAATTACAAATTACTTTGGGACATGAAATGTAATTTCAAATTACAAAATACATGGAAAAGTAATTGAATTACAAATTAACAAATTACAAAATTGCTCAATTTCAAGTAATTTCAATTACGTAATTTCAATTACTGCCCATCCCTGGCGAACGCTGAATCGGAGTTTCACGCCGAAGCGCATGAGCAATTGCGAGTGAAGGACTTGCCCAGGGTCCCTACTCGGCGACTTTGAGGTGGATTCGAACCCGCAACCCTTCAGCTTCAGTTTATAAGTTATTGTTACAAATGAAGCATCATTATGTTTAAAATGTTCTTGGATACATAGATCAGTTTCAAAACACACATCCAAAAAGTAAAAAAATGTACGCAATAATATAAATATCACTAATTATCGGTTTCGTTGTTAAAAATTATGTAATTTCGAGGTGCATTCACATAATGTACAACTAAATATACCATTCTGTTCTGAAATGAATGCTGAATCCATTGCTGTATTACAAGATATGATATGTGAAACCAAACCAGAAATCCAGGGGTGGTAACCACCCCCCCTTCTTGGTAGCCCGTATCACAAAACAAAACCTCGGTAGCCTGAGGGTTAAGGCTCCTGTAGTATGGCGTTGGGTGTAGCAATTGCTTGGATAGATGCCGTTTAATGACGCTGTGTTAGAACAAGGATGATTGGCCTCGCCCTCCTCCTCTTCTCTCCAGGGTAAGCTACCGCAACAAATGAAGTGTCGAGTTTAATAGCTTCAAGGTGAAGGAATCCATTTCTCGTAGTGACAATAGTCTGCGAATGTTACTTTCCAAATGGCCAATATAACAAACACTAAATGTAGCCTATATCTCAGCTCATAGGTAAGCTATCTTAACAAATGAAGTGTCTAATGAAATAGTTTCAAGGGCAGCAAATCGATTTCTTGTAGTGGCAATACAATCAAGGTAAAGAAATCGATTTCTCATAGTGGCAAAAGTGTGGCAAAAGTGTGGGAATGTTATTTTCCAAGATGGCGGCCAATATGGCCGCCACATCACAAATGTATGTATATTTCAGCTCACAGGTAAGCTACACTGCCAAAAGAAGTGTCAAATTTAATAGTTTCAAGGTTAGGCAGTCTTTTTGGCAGAAGCAATAGTGCTGGAATGATACTATCCAAGATGGCGGCACTATCGCTCGCTCGATAAGTTCTACCGCTGCCTTCTCTGTGATTGGCCCCTCGACCTGGAATGGCCTCCCTCTGACACTCCGCTCCCTTCCTAGAACCCCTTCTCAGTCATTCCTCTCTGAACTTAAAATGATCCTATTTGGCCGCGCTTGGGTTGGGAGCGCCTCTGAGTAGTTCCTTGAAGAGGCGCTATACAAATTCAAGTAATGAATGAATGAATGAATGAGGCCGCCAAATGAAAATATACACATCCCAGTTCTAAGTTAAGCTAAACTATCCAATGAAGTATCGAATGTAATACATTTAAGTTCAACAAATCGATTTATCGTAGTGGAAGACGACTTGTTCGAGATCCCTACTTGGTAAACGTCTTAAGCGAGGATCGATTCCACACACTCCGAGTAACAGGCACAAGTTTGGTCGGCAGTGACCTTGCCTTACAAAAATATATTCCCCGAATTTGTAATCTCGCTTGTTGTTTCTTTTTAAAGACGACATGATATATCTGTCAGATTCCTCATTCTGAAGAGGTCTTGTTTTTTTAGGCCACTGTGCATTAACCTTCGCAGGACCAAAACATTTTACGATACGTCGAGGTCCAAGCGGGGTAATTTTTTACCCCACCAGAATTTGTAATATCTCAACTCACAGGTAAGCTATCGTAATATATGAAGTAGCAAATGCAATAGTGTAAAGGTCAAGGAATCCATTTCTTGTAGTGCCAAAAGGGTGCAAGTGTTACTTTCCAAGATAGCGGCCAATATGGCCGCCAAAACACACAAAACTATCTCAGGCTTTCTCAGCTCATAGTAACTGTTAAGTTACCATAACAAATAGAGTGTCTAATTAAATAGATTCAAGGTCACCGAATCGATTTATTGCAGTGCCAATAGTGTGCGAGTGTTACTTTCCAAGATGGCGGCCAATATGGCCGCCATAAAACACAAAATGCATATCTCAGCTCATAGGCAAGGTACAGCAACAAATGAAGTGTCGAATTTAATAGTTTCAAGGCCAAGGATAACATTTTTCGTAGTGCCAATAGTGTGGGAGTGTTACTTTCCAAGATGGCGGCCAATATGGCCGCTTAAACAAATGAATGTTTATGGGGCATTCCACGGTATTGCGTCCATGAAAGGTCAAAGCAAAATATTGGAATTTTAAATTTTTAATAATTTTCTGCTATAGATAGAGAGTTCTAATTTTTGCTAAGGCTATTGTGTTGACTTTGCCTCAAACTAGAAACTTTGGTTTAGTGCTACAGTCTGATCCAAGCTCAATAACGACTTGTGAACCATTAAGAGCCTTGAAAATGTTGATTTTCGAACGTTACAAGAGGCTCTATAAATTGTTTGTGACAATGAAACTTCACTATATTTTTTTTAATTTGAGCTCTGAAACTACTTCTACAACACCTTGTGAACATTTAAATGATGCAAGTAGCATGGAAAAATTAACTGTTTTCATGAATATTAACCAGTTTTTGCTTAAGGTCAAAAACGGTAGAGTCCGTAACGTAGAGTCCGTAACGCACAGTGTGTACATTAGTTAATGCACAACATCAATACTTATCATGATAACAAACTGCAATTATGACTAAATCAACAGCAATACCTGGCAATTCTAGAATGGTGTTTCAAAATTTATTTAATATAATAGTTTAACAGAAAATCAAGATAGATCATTCAATCAAAAAGTTGATGGCTCTTGTTTGTAGAGTCCGTAACGCAAACGTTTTGTTTCACCAGACATGATCCATAATGGTCAACTCAGTCTAACTAATATTGAGCTATTCTGTGATTGAAGCGGCATCAGGGAAAAATGTCAAAATATTTTAAACAGTAGTGATCTGTCTGTATGAACGGTTCAAAGTCTTCTGAATGTAGAGTCCGTAACATTTGAAATACCGTGGAATTGCCCTTATCTCAGCTTATAGGTAGGTTACCATAACAAATAGAGTGTCTAATTACATAGATTCAAGGTCAAGGAATCGATTTATTGCAGTACCAATTAGTGTGCGAGTGTTACTTTCCAAGATGGCGGCCAATATGGCCGCCATAACACACAAAATGCATATCTCAGCTCATAGGCAAGCTACAGTAACAAATGAAGCGTCGATTTTAATAATTTTAAGGTCAGTCAATCGATTTTTTTTATAGTAGCAATAGTGTTGGAATGCTACTATCCAAGATGGCGGACAAGATGGCCCGCCAAAACACAAAAGTTTTTATATCTAAGAACAACATAAGCTACAACAACAAGTGAAGTATCAAATGTAATAGTTTCAAAATCAAGAAATCGATTTCTCGTAGTTGCAATAGCGTTAGACTGATACTATCCAAATGGCGGCCAATATGGCCGCGAAAACAAAATGTTTATGTCTCACCTCATAGGTAAGCTACCGTAAGAAATAAAATGTCGAATTTAATAGTTTCAAAATCAAGGAATCCATTTCTCGTAGTGCCAATAGTGTATGAGTGTTTCTTTCCAAGATGGCGGCCAATATGGCCGCCAAAACACAAATATAAATATCTTAGCTGATAGATAAGCTACGATAGCAAATGAAGTGTTAAATTTTACAATTTCCAGGTCAAACAGTCGTTTTCTCGCAGTAGCTACTATCCGAGATGGCGACCAATGTGGCCGCAGAAACAAAACATGCATATTTCAGCTTTAAGTTTAGCTAAAATAACAAAAGAAGTGTCATATTTAATGCATTCAAGATCAGAGTATCGATTTATCGTAGTGGAAATAGTATGGGAGCGTTACTATCCAAGATGGCGTCCATTATGGCCGCCAAAAGCAAAATATCAGCTGAGATATACAAATTTCTGTGTTTTGGCGCCATATTGACCGCCATCTTGAAAAGTAACACTCACACACTATTGCCACTACGATAACTCAATTCCTTGACCTTGAATATACTAAATTTGACACTTCATTTGTTAAAGTATCTTATCTTTGAGCTGAGATACACATAGTTTTGTGTTTTAGCGGCCATATTGGCCGCCATCTTGGAAATTAACACTCTCATACTATTGCCGTCACGACAGATTGAATCCCTGACCTTGATAATACTAAATTCGACACTTGGTTTGTTATTATAGCTTGTCTAATGTCTATGAGCTGGGATATGCATATTTTTGTGTTTTGGTGGCCATATTGGCCGCCATATTGGAAAGTAGTCTCCACATGTATGCAACTATCAAAACTTAATTCTTTGGTAGATTCAACACTTTATTTATGATTTTAAGTTACTTCTGAGCTCAGATATTTAAAAAATATTTTTTTCCTATGTTCGAAAAAATAACGACGTCGAGGACCAAGCGGGGTAAATATTTACCCCATGACACTTTGGACTCAAATATCTTTTCCCAACAACATGACATCAAGGTGGTTATGCTGTCAGAATATGTCTGGGGTATTAACATGGAAAAACATGAAACGTCATATTATAACTCCTCACAGTTGCTCCGCAATCAACATCCAAATACCTCTGGGGTAATTATTTACCCCGCTTGGTCCTGCGAAGGTTAAATTGTGATTACGAAGCAGATTTAGTGTGGTTCCTTATGCCTTTGATTGACATGGTTATATTTATAGCTAACCATGTAGGCCTATTATGAATTATTGCTGATTAATGACTTTTCATAGGTAGAGGGGGAGCTTGAGAGACACCGAGCATTGTGATTTTTATGTTAAATGTGCAATGGCCCATTCTTTGTGTTTGTAGATAAGACAACTCTCAATTTATTCCCAGATCTTATATAAAAATAAATAATTAAGCCTAATTGAAAAATTTATTGTAACATTCTCTAATTGACTTTAATTATCACTCATGTAAGCATTTCTGAGTTTTGTCACAAGATTGTTTTCCTCAATAAAACGAATTTATATTTATATATACAGGGTGGGCCAGCATAAATGAACCAACTTTGTCTGCATATAACTCCGCCATTTTTTTTAGTTATTTATATTTGATGTATTAGTCTTGAAAAAGTCGAACTGGTACTAGTTTAAATTTTAAAGAAATGTTTGGAACAGCGCTTGCTACTATATTTTAAATTGTCATGAATTTTTTTATTAGGTAGTTACTGCAAAAACGATGACTGCTGTTATATCACGATCTACATCATGTAGGCTTAACCCTCAGGCTACCAAGCTTTTTTGTAACACGGACTACCAAGAGGGGGTGGTTACCACCCCCCCAGGGATTTCGGGTTTGGTTTCACATATCATATCTTGTAATACACCAATGGATTCAGCATTCAATTCTGCACAGTATGGTATATTTAGTTGTACATTATGTGAATGCACCTCGAAATTACATAATTTTTAACATCGGAACTGATAATTAGCGATATTTTATATTATTGCGTATATTTTTTACTTGTTAGATAAACAAATATACGATTATGTGCTTTGAAACTGATCTACGTATCCAAGATACACACATATACATCCCTACACATGTTTATATATGCATAAATATACATTCATACATATATTATTCATACATATATATTGGTTTACGTTGTGATGCTGCATACAGACATTTTCACACAGATTACGCGTATTATTATTTATTTTCATCACTTCCGGTTTTTAAAAGACAAACCTGTAAGTATGCAAATGAAGCCCTACATTCCCTCTAAAGAATGGTATATTTGTTTCTCTTCTGGGAAGAAAACTGAATACGCTACAGACAAAAACTAAGGAAGGAGTCCTTCCATTCAGCCATTTTTCACGCATATTACGGGTATTATTATTTATTTTGATCACTTCCGGTTCTCAAAAGACAAACATGTAAGTATGCAAATGAAGCCCCACATTCCCTCTATAGAATGGTATAATTTGTGTCTCTTAATATTAAATGACGGATAAGATATAGTCGAAAATCTGGAAGGGGGGTGGTATCCACCCTCTCCCTGGTGCCTCGGGTATATTGGGTATAACTTTTGAATGGCGTGGGCTACCACCATAATGTTTACCTCAAAATGTGCGCCAATGAATCTGCTACAGTTACCTAATTTTCAAAATTTTTACTCCACACGGAAAAAATTTTTATGCATAAAACGTAAAGGGGGGGTGGCAACTAGCTACCCCTGGTAGCCCGAGGGTTAAGATACAATAACAAATGTGTTTGAATAGAAATACTAGAATGAAATATCTTTAATTTCACGCATTAAGTATGTCGGAGTTATATGCATGCAAATTTGGTTCATTTATGCTGGCTCACCCTATATATATATATATATATATATATATATATATATATATATATATATATATTATAGTTTCCATCAAACTATTTAATTACACACTTTAAGATAGCTTACCTATGAGCTGAGATATACATTTTGTGTTTGTTATGGCCGCCATATTGGCCGCCATGTCGAAAGTAACATTCGCACACTATTTGGACTACAAGAAAGAAAGAGAGAGAGAGACAGACAGACAGACAGACGGATAGAGACAGAGTGTGTACGCAGTGTGATTAGTCATCAGTTTGCCTAGAGACTTTCAAGAGTTGCTGATTTGTAGTTGTGGGTCTTAGATACTTGAGACGTTTGAATTCATTTTTTATTTGAGAACTGGTTGTCATAACAAGATTAAAGATTATTATATACAGAATGAACTCTACTGTTATATTTCTTGGTTACAGTCTTTAATTTCAGATCTGTTCATAAATCCAATCCCTGGATTCAGCACCTTGTACTATAGTATCTCTCAAGTAGTCAAATTAGTTGCCTAACAGATTTTAACTCAGAGATATTAGGGGAAAATCAAGCTTATTGAGATGCGGACCAGTGCCCAACCAAATGAACCTTAGCTAAGTTCTATCAAGGTCGTTTTGAGGATATCCAGACATTTCGTCAATGGATCATCCTCGTACCAGTGACCAGCAAGAGAGTGATTGGCGAAGAGAGCAGGAATGTCAGCGGTGTATAGGATGTACAGATCGCTGTGGAACACCGAACTCAACCTCAACCCAGGACCAGGAGCGTAGCCAGACTTAAATTCAAGAGGAGGCAACTTGGCAAAATTCTGGTTATTGGGGTCATTGGTCAATAAAGTTCCAGTAGGCAATATAAAGAAAGCAAGAGGAGGCAACTGCCTCCTCGTCCCTCCATGTAGCCACGCCTATGCCCAGGACGTTTTAGTGTCGCCAAGGATTATCCTCTGTAAGACATGAGCAAAGTAAGGTAGACGAAAATGACCTTGCAGCCATAAGCCGTCTATCAAAACAATAGTCACAAAAATTATAATGGATGTGACTAGACAATTGCGAGACACTATTGTAACGGAACGCATCCCAAAACGTCACCTATGCCGTTCTCTCGATGCCAATTACACAAATCAAACCAATGGCACCCGATAGAGTGTCAATTTAAGCAAGACATCATAATAAATCCATGGGTCTCGGTGTAAACCGTCACCAACTTAGCTATCACGGTGCTCCATAGGAGATTGATAATTAATTAGTAGATATTTCAGTGCTACAATGAGTGCCAATACGAAGAAGTCATCCACAGCGGCCCATGTGGTGTCGATCTAGAATCGTCACCATGGCACTACATAGTTTGTAAATTAAAAAGAATTCTGGTAAACAATGAATTTCTCAACAACCCCCGCCGACAAACAAAAAGCGAAAGTCTCTTTTGGAAAACCAATTTGGTCCCGTACAAAATTAAATTTCCCGGCCCTGAAACTTCTTCTCATAGGCTGTTAACTTTTAGCAAGCGACCTAACCCTAACCCTTAACAACGGAAAAACACAGCCTTTCGACTTAGAATTATAACGTCTATCATTCTAATAGTTCAAAGTCTATCAGAAAGTCTAAGGCGGTTCGCCTATAATTGTCAACTATCGATGTTCTAGGCCTAGAGTCCTTAAAAGTAAGGAAACTTTGGTGCTACTCGCTTTGTAAGTGTAAAACTATCAAAGAAAAAACGAAGCAACCTGCAAAAGTCAAGCCAATGGGAAGTTTTAATTACAACGAACAAGGCTAGTATAATACTCAACTAAATAAGCAGTAAGTAGAAAGAACCTGTTAGCAGCAGTCAAAAAGGATGACATCGGTGAAGTCATCATCTGAGAGTTCCGGAAAAATGTCCTCGTCCGAATCAGTTGACCGAGGGCGAGTGTGTTCCGTTACTCCCGGTTCCATGGGTAGTGGGTACGAATTCACGGAAGACTCCTCTTATCATCCATTCTGGACACAAAGGGACACGAGCCCTCATGCGCCTCAGAAAGTCTTCCAAAGTGTCAGAAGCGGTCAGCTGTCGCCCTTGACCCAGAATATACCGTAGTTGGGTTTCCTGATCAACGGAACCATTCTCTGTTGTTTGACTCGGGGAACCGAAAACGCCTTCTTCCGCTTTGGTGACACGCGCCACTTCCATCAGGTCTTGCGATAGGCCACCTGGGTGCAATAGGTCGTCGCCGGTGTCTCTAGGCGGGACAAGGTCGACCAAGGCGGGTCGCCCCAGTCCCTCAGACAGATCCTCAAGGTCCAGAAGACCCTCTTTCAGCCATCGGTCAACACTAAGAAAATCATCACTGCTCACCATGTCGTCCAGACTTACGTCTGTCGTCGGATAATCAAAGTTCAGGGGAGTGTCGTTATTTGACAAATCATCCAGACCCACGACGGGTTGGTCCAAACTTATGAAGTCGTCGGCTTTGCTTGATACGAGTTGATTATCGTCAAGCGAAGGGTAATTAAAGTCAAGGAGAGTGTCGTTTCTCGACAACTCGTCCAGACCCACGGCGGGTTCGTTAGAACTTATGATGAAATCTTCGAGGAGTTGAAGGTCATCCGGGTCTAGTAGGTCGTCAACGTCGAAAGGTAAAGGACTGTCGACCTGCTGGAGATCATCACTTTCCACGTCGTGTGGACCGTCGCCCATCGCCAGGTCATCCCAGGTCGAAACAGGTTGACGACCATCATTCTGCCGCAGGACATCCGTGACCACGGCTGGTTGACACTCTTCCCGCAGCAGATCATCCATGGCGTTTTGATGCATAACGCTAGGACCAGCATCGGGACTTCGGTAGGCGCTGTCTGTCCACTCCGGCACACGAATGGTCCGCTGTCCTTTCTGCTTCACGGTGGTCGATCGTTCACCAGGGTCATGTCGCTCGACCACCCAACGGACCCAGGGTGGATGCAATCGCAGTTGGTGTCGATTCAGCGCTCTTTTGGCCGACAGTTCCTTTCCACATTTCTCGCACAGGTAGCGTCGTGTAGCAGGCATGTTCAATTTCCCGAATGATCTAACTAACTTGTACTCAGAGTTCCACACTAAGTCTTTATATACCATTTGCGGGTGTCAATTTGTGACGTAATCCGTTTTTTTTCAATGGAGCCGTTTTGCAAAACAGCACCCATCACTTTGAACCTTCGCAGGACCATTTTACGATACGCCTAGGTCCATAAGGGGTGATTTTTTACCACCCAAAAATTTGTAATATCTCAGCTCACAGGTAAGCTACCGTAACAAATGAAGTGTCGAATTTAATAGTTCAAGGTCAAGGAATCGATTTCTCATAGTGAAAATAGTGTGCTAGTGTTACTTTCCAAGATGGCGGCAAATATGGCCGCCACAAGAAACACAAATGTATATCTCAGCTCGTTGGTAAGCTACCACAACAAATGAAGTGTCTAATTAAATGTCTTGAAGGTCACCAAATCGATTTGTTTAGTGCCAATAGTGTGCGAAAGTTACTTTCAAAATGGCCGCCAAAATGGCCGCCATAACAAACACAAAATGTATATCTCAGCTCATAGGGAAGCTACAGTAGCAAATGAAGTGTCGAATTGACTTGTCTCGAGGTCAGCAAATTTATTTCGCGTAGAGCCAATAGAGCCAATAGAGTGCAAGTGTTACTTTTCAAGATTGCCGACAAAACAAATAAATGTATACCTCAGATCATAGACAAGTTACCATAATAAATTATGCGTCGAATTAAATAATTTCAAGATGAGCAAATCGATTTCCTGTAGTGCCAATCGTATGCAAGTCTTATTTTCCAAGATGGCGGCCAATATGGCCGCCAATAAGAAAATAAATTTACCTCAGCTAATAGGTGAGCTAGAATAGCAAATGAAGTGTCTAGATTAATGCAAATAAGGTCTAGAAATCGATTTCTCATAGTGGCAAAAGTGTGGAAATGTTACTTTCCAAGATGGCGGACAGCATAGCCGCCAAATCACAAATATTTGTATATTTCAGGTTATAGGTAAGCTACAGTAGCAAACGAAGTGTCAAATTTAATATTTTAATGGTCCAACAGTCGATTTTTTGCAAAAGCAATAGTGTTGGAATGATAATATCCAAGATGGCGGCTATTTTATCCGCCAAAAGAAGATATACATATCTCAGCTCTAGGTTAAGCTAAATTAACAAATGAAGTGTCGAAGTTAATAAATTTAAGGGCAACAGATCGATTTGTCGTAGTAGCTATAGTATGGGAGCATGACTATCAAAGATGGCGGTCAATATGGCAGTCAAAAGCAAAAAATGTGAACTGAGATATAAAAAAGTTTTGTATCTTGGTGTCCATATTGACCGCCACTTTGGAAAGTAACACTCACTCACACTATTGCCACTACGAGAAATCAATTTCTTTGACCTTGAATATATTAAAATTGGCACTTCATTTGTTAATGTATCTAATCTATGAGCTGAGATACACATAGTTTAGTGTTTTGGCGGCCATACTGACCGCCATCTTGGAAAGTGACAGCCATACACTATTGCCACTACGAGAAATCAATTCCTTGACCTTGATAATATTAACCTTCGGAGGCCGAAGTGGGGTAGATTTCTACCCCAGAGGTGTTTGGATGTTGATTGCGGAGTAACTGTAGGTAGTCATAACTTGACGTTCAACATGTTTACAAGTTAAGACCCCGACATATTCTCACACCAAACCATCATCATATCTTGTCGTCTGAAAAAGTTTTTGTGTTATTTCAGTTCAAAGTGTCATGGAGTAGAAATCTACCCCACTTCGGCCTCGACGTTACTACTTTTTTCGTTCATAATGAAGATGTATTTATAGAAGATATTATCTAATTATTATGCTACAATTAAAAATGAAGGTCGATTCAACCACGGAATTGAGTTTTAATATTTGCCTAACTGTGTAAAGGTCAGTTTCCAAGATGGCGGCCAATATGGCCGCCCAAACAATACATTGTGTATATTTGAGCTCATAGATAAGAAACTAAAATGACAAATGAAATGTCCATTGTAATACTACCAAGGTCAAGGAATCGAACTATCGCATTGGCAATAGTGCTGGAATAGTACTATCCAAGATGGCGGCCAATATGGCCGCCGAAACACAAAATGTGTATATCTAAGCTTATAGATAAGCTACAATGACAAATGAAGTGTCCATTGTGATAGTGCCAAGGTCAAGGAATCGAACTTTCGCATTGTGAATAGTGTGGGAATAGTACTATGCCTCAAGATGGCGGCCAATATGGCCGCCAAAACACAAAAACATTGTATATCTCATCTTACTTTTAGGCTAAAATAACAGATAAAGTGTCGAATGTAATAAATTCAGGGTCAAGGAATCGAACGATCGCAGTGACAATAGTGTGGAAATGTTACTTTCCAAGATGGTGGCCAATATGGCCGTCAACCCTAACCTATGGGCTCAGATATAGACATTTTTGTGTTTTTGTGGCCACATTGGCCGCCATCTTGGAAAGCAATATTCCCACGCTATTATGACTGCGATAGTTCGATTCTTTGACCCTGAAAATATTCAATTCGACGCTTCATTTGTCATTGTATCTTATCTATGAGCTGAGATATACATATTTCTGTTTTGACGGCCATATTGGCCGCCATCTTAAAAATTTAAATTTTCACACTATTGCTGCTACGAGAAAGCGATTCCATGAACCCGAAAATATTAATTTCGACGATTAATGTTTTTATTGTAGTCTGCCATTAATCTGAGATATGCATATTTCTGTGTTTTGGCGGCCATATTGGCCGCCATCTTGGATAGTAACATTCCCGCACTATAATCGCTACGAGAAATCGATTTTTTGACACTGAAAATATGAAATTCAACACTTCATTTGTCATTGCACCTTATCTATGAGCTGAGTTATACATATTTTTTGTTTTGGCGGCCATATTGGCCGCCATCTTGAAAAGTAACATTTTTACACTATTGCCACTGCGATATTTCGATTCCTTGACCTGAAAATATAAAATTCGGTACTTCATCTGTCATTGTAGCCTACCAATGAGCTCAGTTATACATATTTCTCTTTTAGCGGCCATATTGGGCGCCATCTTGAATAGTACTCTTGCCACACTATTGCCAGTGCGATAGTTCGATTCCTTGACCTTGAAGGTATTACAATGGACACTTTATTTGTCATTGCAGCTTATCTATGAGCTTAGACATACACATTTTTGTGTTTCGGCAGCCATATTGGCCGCCATCTTGGAAAGTACTATTCCCACATGCGATAGTTCGATTCCCTGACATTGAAAATCTTAGAATCGACACCTCATTTGTCATTGTAGCTTACCTGTGAGCTGAGATATTACATATTTCTTTGGGGTAGAAAACTACCCCACTTGGGCCTCCGTGTCTCGAAACGGAGCTTCGGCTTCCGAAGGTGAAATTCGATACTTCATTTGTTATTCTAGCGTGCTATGAGCTCGGATATGCATATTTTTTGTTTTGGACGGCCATATTGGCCGCCATCTTGGAAAGTAAACTGTCCACAATTATTCAACTATTAAAACCTAATTCTTTAGTAGATTCAACACTTTATTTCTGATTATATAGGGTGGGCCAGCATAAATGCACAAACTTTGCATGCATATAACTCAGCCAATTTTTGTAAGTTATTTAATATACTTAATGCGTCAAATTAAAGATATTTCACTCTAGTATTAGCTTTGATAAACTCGAACTGGTACTAGTTTTAATTTTTCGGAAATCTTTGGAACAGCGCTAGCTACCATATTTTGTTGTCATTAGTGACGAAACATGGCGCCGTTGACAGACGATGATCGAGTTTTGATCCAAATTTTGCGAACTGATAAGGAATTTGATGCGTTTCAAATGATTAAAGAGTTTCCTAACAGAGGATAAAATAAAAATACGTTGAATCGTCTGATACGGAAAATTGATGAAACAGGAACTTCGCGTCGTAAACCACGTGAATCGGTGCGCACGGCGCGCACAACCGCTAACATTGTTCGTGTTTCCGAGTTAATTTGCAGTCAAGACGATGACCCTGGTACAAGTAAATCTCCAAGGGAAATTCAACGATCTGGGGATGTTTGCAGCAACTTGTCTATCGACAGAAGATCCGTAACATTCAACATCTCAAAGAGGTCATCGTTAACTGCTGGTCAGATATCGGTCAGCAGTTCATTGACGGTGCGATTGACCAGTGGTCTAGTCGAATAGCTGCTGTTGTTTCAGCACGTGATAGACATATTGAATATTCATTTGATTAGAAAAGACTGCAACAGACTATCTCCTAATTAAAATGAAGTAAAAATTTGTGGCTATATCGTTTAATTTTTGTGTGTGCAGTTACTGTTAAACTAGGCATGAATGTTTTTTATTACCTAGTTACTGCAAAAACGATGACTGTTGTCATGTAACGATCTACATCATGTCGGCTAAAGCTACAATAACAAATGTGTTTGAATTTTAATACTAGAGTGAAATATCTTTAATTTGACGCATTAAGTATAAATAACTTACAAAAATTGGCTGAGTTATATGCATGCAAAGTCTGTGCATTTATGCTGGCCCACCCTGTAGGTTACTTCTGAGCTCAGAAATTGTAAAGATATTCGTTCCTTATGTACGAAAAAATAACGACGTCGAAGACCAAAAGGGGTAAATTTTTACCCCATGACACTTTGAACTCAATAATATTTTCCCCACAACATGCCATCATGGTGGTTTTGCTGTCAGAATATGACAGAGGTCTTAACTTGTAAACACATGAAACGTCAGATTAAACTACCTACAGTTGCTCCGCAGTCAACATCCAAATACCTCTGGGGTAATCATTTACCAAGCTTGATCCTGCGAAGTTTAAAGATGCTATGACATCAGTGTCTAAATATAACCCTTGGTTAACTAACTGTCCTCAAAAGCACAACAAGAGCCCTTTGCAACAGTCTCTCATAACAAAGCTAAGTTTTCCAACCCACAGCCTCAAAAGCAACAGTCTCTCAGCAGAGTCTTGAAGCTAGAGTCTCTAGCAAAAGTCTCAAAACTAAAGTCTCCAAGCGAAAGTCTATAAACAATTATAGTCTAAAGCAAAATTCTCTAAGCAAAAGTCCGTAAGCAGGGTCTCAAAGCTGAGTCTCTCAAAGCATAATTCTTGCGTGTAAACGTCCAAGCCTCAGTCTGAGAGCAAAAGTCTCCCGTTGCCGTTCGATCAAGTCGTTTCTCTTAACGTGTTCTGACATTGTGTCCTTTTAATGAACCGAAACCCTAGTCGGTTTGCAGCGTCAAGCGGTCGTGGCTTATCGGAGACCTCGCCCTGTCCCTCCGGCGGTCGGTTGTCGTTATCGTCTTCCTTCGCCAGTTGAAAGCAGGGCTTTAGTTTGTCCACGAATGGTGAAGACTTCGGCGATTTCCGCAGCAAGTTCGGCAAAGCGTGGGACAAAACCTCGTCCCAGTCACGATGGCGGCTGCTAATGATTTTCACCAGCGTAGCGTTGGGCCGACGGTGCAACCTCTCAATTGTATTGTATTGTATTTGATCATTATAAAGCGCTTCTCATAGCATAAGCCTTTCAGAAGCGCTCCCAGTGCGAGGTACTCTGAGGAAAAAGGAAGGCTTTTAAGGTGAGAGAAAGAGGTAGAGATGCTACTAGAGAGGATGTTAGAGCGTAGAGAAGGAGGAATTCGATTCCATAGAGAGGGACCTATGCACACAAAGGACCTGGATTAAATCGGTCACGGATGTTCTATGCGGGCCACTTACAAAGATTGGCACCACCCGGATGCGAGAGTGGCCGTTAACCTAGTCGCTAATCAGTAGCCTAAACTTTCACTTGTTTGTTTTGGCTGCCAGGCCGTTGACATCCACATAATTTCTGCCCCCGAAAATTGTCTTAAGTATTCAACTTTTATTCCAATATTTAACGACATCCTATAGCTACAAAGGCTGTTGACGTCTTTAAAGTTTTTGATGTATTTCAGTTCATTTTCTTGTAATGTTCTCATAAGTTTTCTTTCTCTTTATTCGTCTTTTATTCCGTTTCTGATAGGATGTTGACATATTTAAAGTTTCTGACGGAATAACTTCATTTTCGTATAATTTCTATCATCAATTTTCTTTTTTCTTTTCTTGACTTTGATTCCATTTCTGACAGGATGTTGACGCATTTAAAGTATCTGACGGATTAAGTTCATTTCCATATAATGTTAATAACTGTTTTCTCCTCAATCTTATTAACAATATTTGATAGAATATCACATTCATCTATCTAAATTACCATCAAACTATCAATATTACATTTAGAGGCGGTGTTCAATATTCAATATCTATCTATCATAGTACATACAGATTTAATTATTAATATCAACATGACAATCAAAGCAAACCAATTTTAAGTATTCATTTATTATTATTATTAATCAAAGGTTTAACGTCGCCTTATGACATCAAAGGCCGTTGACGACAATTCACAATGTAAGCTTATACCATACAATGAAAACGAGAAATTTAACGTCCAAACGACACCATTTAAAGGTGTCAAAATAAATCCTTACAATGTCACAAAATTCAATGTTAAACAACATAAAGTAATGCATCGGTTAGGCCTACTTTCTGTTATACACACACTGTGATTAAATGATTCGATACAAATTTAATTATAATAATATCATGACGTTAGATTCTTATTCTACTTGTACTCTTTTAAGTGATTATTTATTAATTTTCAGTTTAGCATCTTGTGACAACATTCACTATTTACCATTATACTTTTTTGAATAAAAATTTGATAAAAACAGCACAAACATTAAATGATATAAGTAATTCACAAAGTCGGCATTTTACCCGTAGACTGTTCAAGCATCCAATACACTCAAACGTAAGTTTCATTAAGTAAAAAAAAAAAAAAAAAAAATATTTGATACAAACATTATTACAATTGCTTAAAGTTTGTTTTCAACATGTTCATTGAGACACAACAACTACATTTTTCTTATTACAACATATGAACTACTGCATTATGATGCAATGTAATATTTACTCCAATACAGCAACCAAACTAAACATGTCATACTTAAAACAAAGTGTTATAGATACTCAATGAACAATTTGCCATATATGTAATTTACTTACATCAGATTTTTATTACTTATATAATAAAACATACTTAAGATCTAATTATACGCCTCATCAACCAACTCGCATACATATAACTAGAGTTAAGGCAAAAGATTATTATTATAATAATTATGCAAATCATAATAATGCAATACGCAATCCTAAAAGCAAAAAGCACCAGTAAAAGAGTAATTAAATATCCACAGATTTGACACCAACAAGAAGAGGGGAAAAATTACTCACAGCAACAAAAATTAAAATATCTATTCACAAAATTCGCCCATTAGTAATCAAACAAAGTAGCCTATACAAGTATTATTAATTACAATTAAGTAGCCTATACAAGTATTATTAATTACAATTAAGTATTCAACGCAATTGTTACTAATATATAAGGTCGACTGAACGCGTGTTAAGGGTGTCTAATAGAGTCACATTATGTATGTATCATGTATATTCGTTTATTTAAGAAAACAACAGGCAGAACGCTGTAGGTTAACAATAACAGTTGACAGTATGGCTACTTATGGATAGGCTAATTAGTACATGTGTTTATATAACATTCTAGGAATAAAGTTCGTCGAGTCTTTATCGGGGAGGGTGAAATTGTGTGCCCTTTGTCGGGAGTTATATAAAGGTTCACGTTGCACTGGGCAGAGGCCACGGACGGAGAACATGAAGCTCATTATCTTTGGACGGCACTAAACAGAGCGTCATCTGCCGCTTGTGCTAATGTTTCAGCCGTAAGATCATCAGGTTTTAAGTAACCAGCACGCCTGATTCTGTTCATGAAGCGTTCAAGGCGGGTTTTGTCCCTACTACTCGCTAGGTCCCACCATGCAGGAGAGGCATACATCATGCGAGTTATGGTAGTAGCTGTGGTAATAGTTTGGAGATCTTTGACAGAGGCTCCATGTGCTTTACGAGTTCGTATTGCATATAGTGAGGCAGAACCAGAGCAGAGGATCTTATCAATGTGGTCTGTAATTGTATCGTCTAACGACACCTTAAGGATACTAAGGCGTTTGGTGTAGCGATTGGTGTGTTGCTCTTCAACAATGATGACTGGCGTCACCTTCCTCCTTTCTCCATGCTTTGGACTGGCACCGCCAAGTATAAGACATCAACGGGGCTGATATGTATGAATAATCAGTTGACATGTATGAATAATAATCAGGTCAATAATTATATTCTGCTCTGACTAAGGTTTGGTTTTGGTGCTCCATTTGTCGATGCCCTTGTGCATTAGAGGTCACTGGCCGAACAATTTCTCTCTGTCACCAAACAGAAGAGATTTGAAGGAGGTTGGTGTTGTAGAGATAATTATGGGGAAGTGATGGTAGTACTGGTGCTGGTAGTGATGGCTGTGGTGATAGTGGTGGTGATGATGATGGTTGTGGTGGTGGTGATGATGGTGGAGTTGGTGGTAACGACGAGCACGCCGATGATGATGCATTTGATGACGACGATGCAAATGATGTTAGCAACGACAATTAAACAACGACGATCATTTCAGATACTTCACCATTTTCATTTGACGCCACTACCTCGTTGGTGAGACGTAGTTGAGCGGTCTCTTTAGACACCTTTAAATTGCTTTTCATCAGTAGTTTATAAGCATGGCAAACATTAGCCGACAGTTAATACACAGGAACTTGTCAAAGCTTATTCCATAGTGCCGGGCCAATCAGAGCCAGTCCCAAGCGTGGCTGAATGAGGAGGGCGACGCTAATGATCTTTGTTATCGCAAAATGTCGTTAAAGTGAAACTACTACTACTAAGCCGCCTGTTTATAGATTTTGGTTGTATGTAAGATTATACAGCGTCTTATGTCTTTCAATGCTCTTCGTAATCGCGAATAAATAAAGCGATAGCGGAGATTGCAAGGAATAAGAGGAGGAGGAGGAGGAAGAGGAGGAGAAGGAGGAGGAGGATGAGGAGGAGGAGGAGGTGGTGGAGGAGTGGAGAAAGAGAAAAAGGAAGAGGAGAAGGTGGAGGAGGAGAAGGAGGAAGACAAGAAGGAGGAGGAGAATTAGAAAGGAGAGGAGAGGGAAATAAACGAGAGCTATATTATTACATACAATACGGTGGGTCATATCTCCGACAATTTCTGACGATGTCAACGGTCTTTGCTGCAATAAGACGTCGATAAACTTTTCTAATTCATGGAACGGTAATGTAGACTTCAAGAACACTCGTAGCCACAAGATATCGTTTGATCTTGCTAAGTATACTCAACTAACACACCTCTAAATCACTTCCAGCCGAAGCTATGTATAGGCCTATTCAGCAATTGCGTTTGATTGAGAGTTAAAACAATACCTGTAGGCCCTAACTTTCGTTCGATGTTCGACTTTTGTAATCGTTCCACACAATCATGGGAGTTGAACAATCAAAACTGAAGAGCATGATAATAATTATGAATTTGTAATATTATGACTGCATCTATTAACTGTCACAGTCTCATAACGATAAAACGCGAGCCTTTGCCTTCATTGGCCCTGCACTACGGAATAAGCTTTGACAAGTTCCTGTGTTTGCTGTAAAGGTTGTCAATCTAAAACTAAACTTATTACATGTGATGTTCCACAGGGGTCAATTTTGGGTCCGCTGCTGTTCTTACTATACATTAATGACTTGCCGAATGCATCTGACCAACTTAACTTTATTCTTTTTGCAGATGACACCAATGTCTTTTTCTCTCATAAATCAATCCAGTCTCTGCTATCTCTTGCCAACACTGAACTTATCCATGTGGCGGAATGGTTTAAGGCTAATAAACTTTCTCTTAACCTGGGAAAAACTAATTATGTCCTTTTCCGATCTCATCGGAAACCCGTCCCTGCTACTGATTCTATCCTCTCCATTGACAATATTCCTATAACTCAAGTCAATTCTTCCAAATTCCTTGGGGTCTACATTGACCAACATTTAACCTGGAATGATCACATAAGTAACATTTCCACTAAGGTTGCCAAGAACATAGGGATTCTGGCTCGTGTATCCTACCTGTTACCTTCTAGAGTTCTGCATACACTATATTATTCTCTTGTTTACCCTTACTTGACATACTGTAATATCGCCTGGGCCTCCAATTATTCCTCTCGTCTGAATAGGTTATCTATATTACAGAGACGAGTTGTACGTATTATTGCTGGGAGATCATTGATAACTAACACTGCAAGTAGATTTACTATACTACGAATACTTAATATCCCTCAGATAAATAAATTGCAAATCTGTGAATTTATGTATCGCTTCGCCAACAAATCTCTTCCTCCAATCTTCAGTCGCTATTTCTCTAAGGTCTCTGACACACATTCTCATTATACAAGATCTCTTGATAACTTTGATGGAACCTATGCCCGTACTAACACTCGTTATTTTACCTTAAGATGTGCTGGTCCTTCTGCCTGGAATAACCTACCGAAGTCACTGCGCACTCTTCCGAATCTTGCCCTATTTAAAAAAGAGGTCAGAGCCTACCTCCTTGACAATAGTCAATGCGTTATCTAAATATGATTATTCATTGTTATACCACAATTAGTTAAGCGACCTAGTTAAGTGTTGTTAGTTAAGCCAGTTATTCTAAATTTTTTGACAATGCTATTAATTTTGTGTAAACTATACTCAACTGTCATCCCTCTGCTACATGGTACACGGGTATCTCTAACTTAGCGGGACTTCAGTCCCTTCTGGGAACCCGATTGTTTCCCTCAAACGTTAATTAGATAATCATGTGATCTGTCTCTTTTTAATTTCCAAACTTATGATTGTTGATTATGTTTTTTGTTCCTATGTGGAACAAAATAACCTCCTTGCAGATACCCAGTATGGGTTTAGGAAACATTTATCCACAGAGCTGGCTTTACTTGATCTCACTAACCAAATCAGCAAAACCTTAGATGACCACCAAACCACAATTGGAATTTTTCTAGATCTATCAAAAGCCTTTGATACTGTGAATCATGCAATACTTTTGGATAAACTCGAGCACTATGGAATACGGGGTACCCCCTCAGTTGGTTTGCGAGTTACTTATCAAATAGATATCAATATGTTGCCCTCAATAACGCTTGCTCATCTTTCTTACCAATAACGTGTGGTGTGCCGCAGGGCTCAGTCCTCGGGCCTCTTTTATTCCTCCTGTATGTAAATGATATTCAATCAGTAACCAATCTGAGCTTGATTATGTTTGCAGATGATACAAACATCTTTACAACTGGATATTGTCCTCTCCTGTTAGCTGCATCATTAAATGATAAATTGAAAGATATAAGTCATTGGTTCTCAGCGAATCTACTTTCTCTAAACTTAAAAAAAACATGTTTTATGATATTTGCCAAAAAAGTACTTGGATATTGATATCAATATTACTATAGATGGAGTACCTCTGACACAGGTGCATGAAATTAAATTTCTTGGTGTGGTACTTACTGATGACCTCAAATGGAGGAAGCATGCTGACATGGTAGTTAATAAAATATCTAAAATAGTGGGTATACTCTACAGGATTAACCATATCCTTGATCTCGACAAACTAAAACTACTATACCACACCCTACTTGAACCGCATATGACATACTGCTGCTCTGTATGGTCGTCGCCACACAGAACCGGGAATTTAGACCGGATATTGAAACTTCAGAAAGCTGCTGTTAGAATAATCACCCACTCTGCTTACTTGTCTCATTCCAATCCTTTATTCTGCACCTTAAGTATAATAAAAATTTATGAGTTGTCGCATTTATCTAAACTTGTGCTCATGTTCAAGTTTGTACATAATATGTTACCAAAAAATTCTCCAATTATTTCACAACAGTTGATCAAATTCACTCCCATAACACTCGGAGCTCATCCAATTATGTGGTTCCTTATGCACGCACTGCATCCAGAGCGGGCAACCTCCAGGTCTTGGGATCTCGCTTGTGGAATTCACTGTCTCATGAACTTAAAGAAGAGAAATCTCTGTTCACATTTAAAAGAAACCTGAAAATAGGTTACCTACTAAAATACAGTGAAAACTAACTTTTTTAGAAATAATAGGTCTTTACTGAACAAACCATCCTTTTTTGTCTTGACCAACTTCGATGCACACATTCCTTAGTTATGTAGTAGTGTTATTCTAAATAGTGCTTTATTTAGTTTTATTTAATTTCATTTGTGTTTTGTTCTATTTTATTTCTTTTGTCATAATTTTGTCATAATCTTGTCATAAAATTTGTCTCTGTTTACTTTGGTTCTGATTTATGTGCTCCATGATGATGCTTAATGTATAAAATGTCTAATGTATAGTACTAAAACTATTCAGACTCAGCTGCCTGTTAGTATAATTTAATTTGGATCTGTGTGACACTAAACGTTGACTGAAATGAACCAGGTACTAGGGGCCAGGGTGGTATAAGCTTTTAGCTTTTTCCTGGCTTCCTGTTGCGCAGTGACTGAACTGTTTCTGTCATGATGTATATTGTTATCTGTTCTGTTGTCTGATGCAATAAATAAATAAATAAAAAATAAATTATTCTGGATCACTACTTGTAAACTATTCTATGGAAACAATAAAAGGATTGATTGATTGATTGATTAACTGGTTGGCCGAGTGCCTATTTTCTTTGTCTCAATGCTCTTTCTTTTCTGTGGGTATCTCGCACTAGGAGCGCTTCTGATTGGTGTGCACTGCGAGAGGCGCTATATAAATTGATAGAAACAATACAATATTGGGGAGCGAGGGTGGCAGAATTACACCCCCTCCCTAAAACGTCGGGTGATCAACATATGTCTTGAATTGTTGGTTGTTCAGGTTGTTAAGGGTAGACCATGACCTTACGACATCAAACTCTTCGTCTACTGTCTTCCTCAAAGAACTAACTGATTGTTGTTGAGGACCTATTTATGGAAGTATTCAATGACACAATCAAAATATGGATAATTTAACAATGCTACAATTTTAATATATGCAATAGAAATTAAAACTTCAGTTTTATGTGTGTTTTTGAATTTGTATATAATACGGTCAATACCGTTATTGCTTTTTTGCCGGCTGCCTTGTATCGCCAACTGTGCAATTTCTTTATGAGACATCTCTGTTTAACGACATTGTGTCATAACGATGCTGATTAGCGTCACCCTCCCGTCTAATCCAGGCTCTAGACTGGCACCAACCGCAAACGGCAACGGCGGTTAACCTAATCAGTAGCCTAAGTATCATTTATTGGCTTATGGCTAGGGCCTTGTGGTCGATTTACATAACCTTATCTATTGTGGCTGTCTCAAGCATACAAGCGATTAAACGCAATTTTATGCAAATATAGCATCTGGTGAAAGCGTTTTAAAGGAGTCCAATACAATCAGATCATAATTATGCCGTCTAGCGATATCTTAGGGCTACTAGGGGGAGGGTGTTGGTTGTAGCGAATAGTTGGTTAGTTGTTGTTTACTGACGCTGTTTAGACCAAAGATGATTGGCGTCGCCCTCCTCCCTACTCCGGGCTTGGGACTGTCACCCCGAGTATAAAGCAGCTGAGGGACTGATATGTATGATCAATCAGTTGATATGTATGAAAAATCAGATCTGCATCTTCTAGACGTTGACTCGATAGATGCTACAAAATTCAATTACAATTACACGGTGGTCTCTCATGTGGTGTCCGATTTAACGATTGCGACTTCCAGGTTTCTGAACCAACATTTTTGTTCCGTCACAACGCAGGTCCCGTAACCACCGCGATTGTCGTGGTGTTGGTCATGGTGGCGGTAAAGGTTATGGTTGTGGTGATGATGGTAGTAGTGGTGCTGGTGGGGTTGGTGGTGATGGTAGTGGTGGTGGTAATAATGGTGGTGTAATTGGCGATGGTGACAGCAGCGACACTAGAACGACGACGATAATTTCAGATCTCATTCCGCTTTCATTTGAGACCATTACTTCATTGATCAGACGTGGTTGAGCCGATTGTTGAGCGCTGTCTTTAGACACCTTTTTAACGTTGTTAGTTAACCTTATTTAGGTGTGTAATAAATTAACCGAATTGTTAGAGATCCTGAGTGGCCGAGTGGGATGGTGCCCGCTCGACACGCCGACGGCCCGGGTTCGATTCCGGATCGGTCGGTTTATCAGAGATTAATTTCTCGGATCTTTACTGCGGGTGGCTCTAGTAGGGTCAAAGTACGAAGTATATGTGGAGTACCCCAAAAAAATTGCAAGAAAACGTTTTATGTTGGTTTTCTGGTGTATTAGGTCTGGAGAATAACATACTAAAAGTTTCTCGAAATCGGACCACGGGATCACCCCCAAAAATGCATTTTAAACAAAGATGGCGGCCAATATGGCGCCAATACAGAAAACAGTATATATCAGGTCATAGGTAAGCTAAATAACAAAATGAAGTGTCAAATTTAACATTATCAAGGTCGAGGAATCGATTTATCATAGTGGCAATAGTGTCGGAATTGTTACTATCCAAGATGGCGGCCAATATGGCCGCCAAAACACACAAATATGTATATATCAGGTCATAGGTAAGCTACAATAACAAATGAAGTGTCAAATATAATATTTTCAAGGTAAAGAAATCGATTTATCATAGTGGCAATAGTGTCGGAATCTTACTATCCAAGATGGCGGCCAATATTCCCGCCAAAACACACAAATATGTATATATCAGGTCATAGGTAAGCTACAATAACAAATGAAGTGTCAAATATAATATTTTCAAGGTAAAGAAATCGATTTATCGTAGTTGCAGTAGTGTCGGAATGTTACCTCGTCTGAAATATGCGTTCCTTCGCCCGAACAGAGCAAAAGTTTCCCAAAATCGGACCACGGGAAGTGGTCTGAGTATGACATGGCAAAAAGCATGGGAATAAATGAGACAATTTTCCTCGCATATCTTCAAGTTCTGCAATTTCCTTTAGTGCGTGACGTCAGTAGGGTCAAAGTTTAATAATGACGTCAAACAAGATGGCCGCCGTTCGGAATGAATAACTCAAATGTAAACAAATAGTTTAAATTTACAGAACTAAATGTGTTTTAAATTGAAGGGAAATAGTTTGGAACTTATTAAAATTACTATCTCGTTGTACTTTTCTGGGTTCGGGAATGAGTGCTGATGAGGGAGCCTGTCCCTTATGTCAGAAGGAGTTTGGAGCTGATGATAGAGTCAACATTGGCTTCAAAGGAGCCCAAGGGATTAATAATGCAAGTGTTGGACGAGGTGATAACATCGTTGTAACGGCAGGAACTGCGGTACACAAGTCGTGTCGTATGACATTATGTCAACAAGAACAAAATTGAGGTACATGTACATAAGAAATGTATAGTTGATTATCATCCGTCATCTGTCAAGAGAAGTGCGCGACTTTCGATTGGGCCATTTGATAGTAAAGCAGACTGTTTGTTTTGTGGGAACCATATTGTTACCACGAAAGGTAGTTCCGATTATGATGAATATAGCTGTGTTAGAACTGAGAACTTTGTAGACAAGATAGTCGCACAGTGCAAAGCACGAAGTGATGAATGGTCTTTATCTGTCCAAGGACGCATTGAATACTTCTGTGGAGAACTTCACGCTGCAGATTGCGTATACCATCATTCATGTGATGTCAATTTTCGAACTGGCCGAGATGTTCCTGTGAACTACAGAGTTGGGTCAAATCATAAGCGAAGCAAAGTTGGGCGTCCAAAGGACACTGATCAAGAACAAGCGTTTCTAGAGACATGCCGCTACTTTGAGGAGAATGATGAGGAACAACTGACGCTCACCGACCTAGCTAATAAGATGAGGGAAAACTTGCAGGGCACTCAGTCGCTTCCATACGGCAATCAGTATCTGAAGTCCAAGCTTTTGGAACACTATGGAGATTCTTTATTCGTGGCTGACGGTGAGGGACTTCATGATATAGTCACATTTCGGCATAAGACCAGCCGAATATTACGTGATTACTTCAACATGCCGAATAAAGATGACGAGGAAGCTCATAAAAAAGCGATAATAGAAACTGCCGCCAAATTCATCAAGAGTGATATCAAAACTTCAATTACATGTTCCAAGGAGCAGTATCCAAAATCTGCAGAACTACTATTAGAATCTGCTTTAAAGTACATTCCGTCTAGTTTGCGCTTTATGCTTCAACATCTTCTGGTTGGAAAGGACAAGTCTCGTAAAGAAGCAAGTATTGGACAAGCAATTGTTCAGGCTGTGCGTCCAAGGAGTGTGATAGCCCCATTACAGGTTGGGCTAGCTGTCCAAATGCATCATCACTTCCGATCAAGGTTCTTGATAGACACCCTATCTGCCATGGGTTACTGTTCCTCATACCCAGAAGTTCTGAGGTTTGAGGAAAACGCTGCTTCTTCCGTTGCTCCAGATGTTTTAGGTTGTGCGAATGTATCTGAAAAGATGCTTTTGTTTGCAGCGGATAACGTCGACCACAACATCGTGTCCCTGGATGGAAAGGGTACATTCCATGGCATGGGGATGATAGCAGCCATAACCCCACAACGACAAATTATGCAGACAATTCTCAGACGAAAAATGTCCGAATTGAACATAATTTCCCAAACACAAGTGGACATCGTACAGTACCGCTTTACGAAACACACACGTCGTACTATAGAATTTCAACAACTGCCACTACTAAATGATGTGCCCCATGATATCGACATATTGTGGGAGGTATCTTTTCGCTTCAGTGTACCAGTCCCAAATTGGCAAGGATTGATGCACGTACTGCACAAACAATGTCAACATCCTGGACAGTCGTCGGTAATCTTCCTTCCAATGATAGATATGTACTCTAGCGACAAGACATGTATCTTATCTACTCTAGAGTATCTTTGCAAGCTGTCAGCGAAATACAACGTCCCCGCAGTTGTTGCCTTTGACCAGCCACTCTTCTGGAAAGCCTCGGAGATTGTAAACGAGGCTCCTGACGATAGTCCCATACGAGATGTTGTGTTATTGCTTGGGAGTTTCCACACATTGATGAACTTGTTGGGTGCTATTGGTACATTAATGGACGGAAGTGGCCTCACAGACATATTGCAGACGATTTATAGTGAAAACGCAGTGGTGCACATGATGAGCGGAAAGGCTGTCCAACGATCAATTCGCGGACATCTGCTTGTAAGTCAGTGCCTTACGCAGCAGATTGCAGGCAAAGTCATTCAAAGCGAGCCAGGCTTTGACAATCTTTGCCAAAAGCTCGAGAGACTTTACACTTGTCTGGAGGCTGGTGAAATTGATTTGGAAACATTACTGAAATCAGACTGCATTGAGGGGATTAAGAAAGGACTGATTTCCAAAAAGAACGAATTATCCAATGTCTCAGAAACGAGCAAACTGTGGATTAACTACCTCAAAATGTTGGAAACAGCCAGGAAGCTCATAGAAGCCGATCGAACAGGGTCGTGGGACTTGCATCTCCATGCTATATCTGAGTGCTTACCAATATTTGCTGCTGCAGCACACGCTAATTATCTTAAATCTGCTTATCTGTACCTGCAAAACATGAAGTTGTTAGAAAGTGAAAATCCTGCAGTGTTTCAAAAATTCAAGAAAGGATTCCATGTCATAAGACGCACCAATCAGTACTGGGCTGGCCTTGGATCCGACTTGGTGATTGAACAGACTCTTATGCGATCCCTTAAAACTGCAGGTGGATTAACCAGAGGAAGTGGCATGACTGAACATCAAAGAGCCGTTTGGACGATGTCTGCTCCCATTTGTTCATCATACAACTACGCCATGCAAGACTTCAACAATACAGTGTACACAACAAGTGAACAACACAAGGAAGCGACTGCCTCAAGAATGGAGAGGGACAGGGCGGACTTGGCAAAACTTGCCTCGAACCTTGAACAATATTCTCCATTCTCGGAGGAGACGACCTTGCGAAACATTATCACAGGGATCAATGCTGATAAGAATGTAAATGTCCATGATCTTTTCACTGTAGGCAATAGCATAGTTACAGAAATGAAAGGACAATCTGTTTTTGAATATTCATATAAGCGTAAGAATAAAGTCAAGACATTAGCATCTGCTCGAAGCATCAAGGTTAGTGAGGACCGGACCATTGATCCAGCTCTGTTGTTTCAGAGATTCCTGGTTGTATCGCAGTCCGGAGATTTGTGCCTAGATGATGTGATGAAGTATGAGCTCTCACCGTATCCGCCGTCGTTGTTTGAAGCAAAGTATCTTTTACGAAAGCCAGAAAAAGCGCAACTTCAGGAGGCCATACGAAACCATGTGAAGTCATCTGATGCTGCTGTACTTCAGTCCATTCCAAAGACTGAACACTACGTCCTTGATGGAGGTTCACTTCTACATCGATTAAAATGGAAGGAAGGAAGTACCTACAATTCAATTGCTGATAACTACGCATCTTTCACATTAAATCTCTATGGCAAGGCCACTGTCGTTTTTGATGGATACAATGGACGACCAAGTACGAAGGACAATACACATCTACGTCGAAGAAGTAATGTTGCAAACAATGTCAATATAAGAGAAGCAACACAGTTTGTTGGGAAAATGCAAGATTTTCTTGCAAATGAGACGAATAAACAGGCCATCATCAACTTCATCGCTGACCGTTTGCGACAGATAGGCTGTCATGTCATACACGCCGAAGGAGACGCAGACGTACATATAGTCAAAGCAGCCGTTGAAATGTCATCTTACAAGTCAACAACCCTCATAGGAGAAGACACAGACCTATTGGTTTTGTTGCTGTATCACTCTGCATATGACAGCAAGGACCTTTACTTTCGGTCCGACAAAGACAAAGTAAGATATGTATATAACATCAAGGTCCTTAAACAGTTACTTGGTGATGATGTATGCTCTGATCTGTTGTTTGCCCATGCGTTCTCTGGTTGTGACAGTACTTCAGGAATCTATGGGGTCGGCAAAAAGTCAGTCTTCCAAAAAGTAGTCAATGGCGATCCTGTCTTTCGTAGTTGTTCGAAGATCTTCTGTACACCAAACGCAGATCAAGTTACTGTAGAGACCACTGGTTGCACAGCAATGGTATCCATATTTAAGGGGATCCAGTCTGAATCTCTAGTGTCATTACGCTACAGCATCCTTTGTAGGAAAGTGTCCACTGCAAAGACCTTTGTGAAACCAGAAAGACTGCCTCCAACACCCTCGGCCACAAACCTTCACGCTCGGCGAGCTTACCTACAAGTTATGCAGTGGTTGGACAAGTGTGACGACATGGATCCAACTGAATGGGGCTGGATTATACAAGATGGAAAATTTATTCCAATCATGATGGATATTAGTCCTGCACCAGACCAACTGCTCAAAATGATCCGATGTAGTTGCTCTGCACGATGCAACACGTTGAAATGTAGCTGCAAAAGACATGGGCTGGAATGCACCACAGCTTGTGGACAATGTCAGCATGGCAACTGTGACAATATGACTCAAGAGCCAGTTTCAGATGAAGAGAACATTGAGGACTACCTGTGAAATGTTAACTTAGACCAAACTATGTCCTATTCTTAATAGATGTTAAATATAATTAATGTTATGAGTTACTTTCAAAGATAAGCTAAAGAAAATTGCTGAATTTTAACATATGCAAGTAAAATTTTGTTATACATATTTGTGTGTTTTGGCGGGAATATTGGCCGCCATCTTGGATAGTAAGATTCCGACACTATTGCCACTATGATAAATCGATTTCTTTACCTTGAAAATATTATATTTGACACTTCATTTGTTATTGTAGCTTACCTATGACCTGATATATACATATTTGTGTGTTTTGGCGGGAATATTGGCCGCCATCTTGGATAGTAAGATTCCGACACTATTGCCACTATGATAAATCGATTTCTTTACCTTGAAAATATTATATTTGACACTTCATTTGTTATTGTAGCTTACCTATGACCTGATATATACATATTTGTGTGTTTTGGCGGGAATATTGGCCGCCATCTTGGATAGTAAGATTCCGACACTATTGCCACTATGATAAATCGATTCCTCGACCTTGATAATGTTAAATTTGACACTTCATTTTGTTATTTAGCTTACCTATGACCTGATATAATACTGTTTTCTGTATTGGCGCCATATTGGCCGCCATCTTTGTTTAAAATGCATTTTTGGGGGTGATCCCGTGGTCCGATTTCGAGAAACTTTTAGTATGTTATTCTCCAGACCTAATACACCAGAAAACCAACATAAAACGTTTTCTTGCAATTTTTTTGGGGTCAAGTGTCATATCTATCCGACTACTCGGTCGCAATTTAAACGTGGAGTACGAGGTTGCTTTCTGCCTCCGACACTAATCATCTTCGATATGAAAAAGTGTCGTTAAGCCGAAACAATTTTAATTTTTAACCGAATTGTTAATATTATGCATTGGTGACTGCTAGTAGTATAATTATAAACTTAGGATTATAAATTCATAGTTTTTGTGCAATTTCTTTTTTTCTAGAAGATGCAGATCTGATTTTTCATACATCCTATGCTAATTGAACTGACTCATGTTTCCTTTCTAGTTCTATAAATTTGTTCCATCACAGTGGGGAAGACTAGATAAGCCCATTGGGCTTCTTCTCCCCACGAATCGATTTTTATTACTTAACCTGTTAGACTTTAACCTCTTCAATTTCTGTCTCTTATTAATGGCGCTTATGAAATGTAAACTGTTAATCACTGTATTCACACGTATACATTGTGTTCACTGTTCATGGAATCGATTCTAATAAATTTGAATTTGAATTTGATGCGCTTCGTAATGATGACAACTAAATTGAGGATTCAATGGATTAGGAGGAGGAAGTGGAAGGGAGGAAGAGGAGGAATAGAAGGCGCGTATGATTCGAAGGAAGCGAAGGCTAAAGAAGGCATGGATCCACAGCACTATATTATAATTCAATGCAACTTCATGGAAATTGAAAAAAACACGGTTTTATGTAATTATACTCCGCTAAGACACCTCTAAATCAGTTCTAGCCGATGCTATATATTCAAAAATTGCGCTTTGTCGCTAATGGGTAAAAACGCGTATCTGTACAACGAAGTCCGATTGGAATCTTTAAAGGTCGACGTCAATGATGTCTTAATAATGTCGTTAAACATTTTATTCCATTTTATTCTATTTGCGGACTTATAAAGCGCCGCTCACAGAGCAACCTAAACAGAAGCGCTCCGAGTGCGAAGAATCCCTTGAAAAAAGAAGACTTGACAGAACTGGCAGAAACATTAATGCCACCAGATAAGATCTCAGCAGAAGTTATATTGAATAAATAAATAGATATATCCCGAGTTTTACGACATCTAATAGCATCAAAGACCGTTCACGTCGGCAGAAACTATTTTCAACAGTTCTAACCATTCTCTTGGCGAAATACAGCTCTTAATGTTGCAAATTGTTTGGCTCTACTACAGCATTCCGGACAATCGTAACACTCCCGAACTGTCTGACACCATTCTCAACTATCTCAAAGCCTTATAGAAGATGGCATTGTGGGAGAAACCTTACATTGATCAACTGAAAAGTATGTTTTCTGTGATAATATTATGGCCAGAATTATTATCTTGGTCGTGAGTGAACTTGCGATGGTTGGTTTTCTGTTTAACGACTAGCTGTGTGGTAACAAAGACCATTAGCGTCGCCCTCCTCCTTTATCCTGGCTTGGGACTGGCACTGTCAGAAAGCGAACAGTGGCGGAGTTAAGAACTTGCGATTTTTTATTTATTCCAATATTTAACGACATCCTATAGCTACAAAGGCTGTTGACGTCTTTAAAGTTTTGATGTATTTCAGTTCATTTTCTTGTAATGTTCTCATAAGTTTTCTTTCTCTTTATTCGTCTTTGATTCTGTTTCTGATAGGATGTTGACATATTTAAAGTTTCTGACGGAATAACTTCAATTTCGTATAATTTCTATCATCAGTTTTCTTTTTTCTTTTCTTGACTTTGATTCCATTTCTGACAGGATGTTGACGCATTTAAAGTATCTGACGGATTAAGTTCATTTCCATATAATGTTAATAACTGTTTTCTCCTCAATCTTATTAACAATATTTGATAGAATATCACATTCATTTATCTAAATTACCATCAAACTATCAATATTACATTTAGAGGCGGTGTTCAATATTCAATATCTATCTATCATAGTACATACAGATTTAATTATTAATATCAACATGACAATCAAAGCAAACCAATTTTAAGCAATGACTAAGGACCAAGAATATTAGAAATATTATTAAGCGTCAGTTTTATCCTATACAAGAAAGGAAAGAAAAACACATTAAAAACTCACACATTAACAACCAATTAATATGCTATAAACTTGCGATCAGACACGATAGTTGTAAATATAGCATCTGATAAAAGTGATTTAGAGGTGTTTTAACGGATTATTATTGTCATCGTCAAAAGATATCTTGTGGTTACCAAAGTTGTTGATGTGTATCACTCCGTTCAATGGATTCGAAACGCTTAACAACAAAGAAAGTTAATGTCGACAGAAATTATATGAAGCGAGTCTCAACGTTCGTATGTGCTAAAATTTCAGGCGTCTGTTGCAATTAAGTCTGCATAGTATTGTATTGTATCCAGTAGTGTAGTCCTAAAAAATGAAGTGGGGGAACGCCTGGATACTGAAGTAAGCAAAAAGTGCAATCTTGCAAGAATTTAGCATAGTGTGAGAAAAAAGTGGGGAACGGCGTTCCCCACGTTCCCCCCTCCCCACTACACCACTGATTGTATCGTATCTAAACGTTTATAAAGCGCCTCTCGCAGTATTGACTATTCAGAGGCGCTCTCAGTGTAGTAGCCCCGGGGAAAGAGGAACGTCTTGAGGGAGCGAGCAGATGAGGAGGATAACCCAGACAATAGTTTTGCACGCAGAGGAGAGGGAAGGTCATTTCAAGGAGAAGGGTTTACAAAAGCAAATGACCGATGTTTTCATTTACACTGTTCTTTGTCACCAACCGATAGACACTTACCTAGCAACAGGTAATAAACTAGTTTCAATAAGCTTCAACAGGTAATACCAGTTTCAATACACTTCAACAGGTATATTTCAATGTGTATTGACATTGAATAAACATTGACAATGCATATTCAAGTTTATTGAAGCTCACCTGGCAGAATGAAAGCTGTTTGGAAATTGTAAAGGTCCTCAACTCTAAACGACATAAGATGTCCGTGAAACTGTTACTCCATTAAGACACCTTTAATGCCCCCCCCCCTAAGCCGACGCGACCTACTCAAAAATTACAAAGTTTTGTGGCTAACAGGGTCGTTGACGAACTCCGCCACTGATCGTACTCTGTCAGTGCCAGTCCCAAGCCTGGACGAAGGAGGAGGGCGACGTTCATGATCTTTGTAATCACGCAGTGTCGTTAAACTGAAACTACTACTACTACTACTACTGCTACTACTACTACTTCTACTACTACTACTGCTACTGCTACTGCTACTGCTACTGCTACTGCTACTGCTACTGCTACTGCTACTGCTACTTCTACGACTACTACTACTACTACTACTACTACTACTACTACTACTACTACTACTACTACTACTACTACTACTACTACTACTACTACTACTACTACTACTACTACTACTACTACTACTACTACTACTACTACTACTACTACTACTACTACTACTACTACTACTACTACTACTACTACTAGGGCTGTTGACGTCACCTTCTTTTCTCCTAGCCCTACCCGGCACTGTTAGCATTGATGCATAGACCACAAATATACCAATAAGCCACGTTCTGTTTACATAAAAACATTTCCTAAGTAGATGCTAATGGTCTTAGTGACAGAAAGTCTCGTTGGACCGCGAATAAAGCCAGACGTTTAGACACCTTTAAAACGTTCCAGAGTACACTATATATAAAAGCGGTTAAGTGATAGAATCGATTGATGTAAAAAATTTCAGTTTTACGTCGACATCAACGGCCCTAGTCGCCATAAGTTACCCCAAACAATGTAAAACTAACGTATTGTTTACTTCGTGAAGTTAAAGTAGCTGAATCGTTGTGAAACTCCGCATCTTCCTTATAGTCTGTCAGTGCCAGTCTGAAGTCGGGATAAATGAGGAGGGCGACGTTAATGATCTTCGTTTTGAAAATAAGTCGTAATCGTAATCTCCAAACTTCTAAAGCGCCTCTCGCCATCAACAATTATAATAGATCTAAGGCATTATGACAATAGGCCTAATAAAATACAGCCCGTAAAAACAAAGTTTTTTACTATATCCATCTAGTATCCCATAATGCGTCTTACGAAGCAGTTACCTCTACAAATAAATAGTCCGCGTTCATTTTACGACATAGCGAGGCCGTTTGTGCTGCGGCCAATGGCAACGCGGCCAATGGGAACGCTGCGTATCGGAAAAGGGGATTCCCCGATTCGAAAAGTTGAGTCCCCGATTCTATAAGCTAGCCTTTTTGGGGGAGCTGAAATTTTAATAGAATGAAGTGTCTGCGAGGGCGAGTCTATCTGCCAAGTTTCAGGACGATTGAATGATTGTAAGTGATCGAATTAGTCGTCGCAAGATTTGACTTTTTAGCCTGTGGCTCGTGCAAGCAAGCAAGCAAGCAAGTATTCAAGTATTCAAGATTTCCGTAAGTTAAACTAGATGGATAAAAAGACAACCGAACTGCTGAGATATCACTTGCGCCTATCTCAAAGACATACAGAATATCTGACAGAAAAAAGGACATCAAACGAACGCTGATCAACTGACAAAGTGCAAAGAATAAGAAATAATAAAACTAGAGTTAGAAATATTTTGTTGACCTACCTTTGATCAGGAACGATTTTCGTCTGTGTTACGTATGCGCCGTGAAATAAATTAATAATAATTAAAATTATTAGTGTCCAAATTGTACGATAGGCCTAAGATCGACCTCCAATAGGCCTGGCAACCACAAGACTTCGCTAGATGGGGGAGGGTGAGGGTAAATGCGAGACATTATTTAGACCTTTTGCCACCGACGTCTGAACTTATATTATATCATCATCCATAGCAACTCAATGGAATTAATATATGAGGGAGCAATATTATTTGTGGTCAAGCTTTGCTAAGAATAACAATAGATCTAAAGCCCAGCTTTTTGAAAAATCATATCGACCTTTGTTCAATCAATCAATCAATACATTTTCTACAAATAAGCTGACAAGTACACAACTTGCATTGCCAGAATAAGGTCTTATTGGAACGCTAATAGTATGTGTTACGAAGGCGCCGTTAAATAAATTAATAACAATAATAATAATAATAATAATAATAATAATAATAATAATAATAATAATAATAATAATAATAATAATAATAATAATAATAATAATAATAATAATAATAATAATAATAATAATAATAATAATAATAATAATAATAATAAATAGTACCTCGGTAAAAATAATAATAATAATAATAATAAAAATAATAATAATAATAATAATAATAATGATAATAATAATAATAATAATAATAATAATAATAATCGTCGTTTAATTTCAAACTGACACAAACGCAGGATGATTACAAATCAGTATGAACGGATGATCACAAGTTATTACAGGACTCGAATTTAACTGCATACGGCAGCCATGCAAGGCGCCCATAATGGAAGATGTTTTCAAAGTGGAACTTTCTAATCCATGGCCGAAGCCAGACGATCAAGACAGCGATAACTCCAGGATGAATGTGACCGTCAACTATTGATCTACGTCATTATGACAACATTTAGACAACCGAACTGCCAGTCGCACATAGGCTATCTCAAAGCAACACAGAAGATCTGGCAGAAACTTTACGTCAAGCGAACATTGATCAACGAACAAAGTATTATTTGGAACATGCTAAGAATAAGAAATAATTAGATTAAGAAATATTATTTTTGTTGACCTGTCTCTGATCAGAATTGATATTCGTCTGTGTTACGTA
This sequence comes from Aporrectodea caliginosa, assembly GCA_020284085.1. Taxonomy (NCBI): domain Eukaryota; kingdom Metazoa; phylum Annelida; class Clitellata; order Crassiclitellata; family Lumbricidae; genus Aporrectodea; species Aporrectodea caliginosa. The sequence goes on from JACEVL010000351.1 coordinate 1,472,136, forward strand.
TGCGCCGTTAAATTAATCACTAATAATTAAAATAATTCTGTGTCAATTTGTGCGATAAGATCGACATCAACAAACCCGACACCCACAAGATGTCGCTAGACTGTGGATGAGCTTGAGACACTATTTATACCGATTGCCACCCACGCATGAAATATTATCATTCAATGCAACTCCATGGAAATAATAAAAACAACAGAGAGCTAGATTATCAGGTAGGAACGGAGATCGGTTGAAGACGATTTCTGACGATGTCAACGGTCTTTGACGCCATACGACGTCGTTAAACTGTTCGAATTCATTGAACGGTAACGTAGACATCAAAAACTCTAGTGGCCACAAGATGTCGTTCACTTTGACCATAATACTCCGTTAAGACACCACTATTTCACTTCCAGGCGAAAAGATATATTGTAATTATTTTTTTTAAATTTGATTTTTTTTTTTATACATCTTATCAGAAACGGAATCAAAGCCAAGAAAAGAAAAAGAAAACTGTTGATAGAAATTATATGAAAATGAACTTAAATCGTCAGAAACTTTAAATACGTCAGCATCTTATCAGAAACGGAATCAAAGACGAGAAAGGAGAAAGAACATTTGTGAGAACATTACAAGAAAATGAACGGAAATACATCAACAACTTTAAAGACGTCAACAGCCTTTGTAGCTATAGGATGTCGTTAAACATTGGATTAATAATAATAAATTTGATTTCTATAGTTTTGAAGATTCTGTCCGTACAATGGGAACTGCTAGGAGCCACTATTATAGGACAATGTCAAAGCTACACAGACGAATCACAAGAGAAACTGTTAAATGAATATATGTAATAGAGTTCTGCATCATCAGAATAAAATGATATTCCAGTGAATCATTTGCAAAACGTCTTCTAACAGTGTTGCAAGGTAAGGCAGGGTAAGGAAAGGAGGACACTGAAAAAGCAATGGAAGAATTTGACGGAGTTATCCAGTGATTATTTTAGTTACATTATGTTTGTCATGATCTCTTGTGGCTGACACGGCAGTTGACGTCGACCTTAGCGCATTGAGAGCGCATTGGATAACACACTGGCATAGAGCGTGAGAGGTACCGAGTTCGAGACCCGTAGGGCGGACATGCATGGCAGGCTGCTATTAGAGCCGTGTATTGCAGGTTGTCTGTTCTGTTAGTAGTTAGTATTATTATTATTACTATTATTTTTCCCCTGAGGTACATAATTATGATGATTATGATCCCTCAGGATTGCAAAAATTAGGGGCACGTTGTTCTGGAATGGCTAATCTTTACAGATGGATTGGTTATTATTATTATTATTATTATTATTATTATTATTATTATTATTATTATTATTATTATTATTATTATTATTATTATTATTATTATTATTATTATTATTATTATTATTATTATTATTATTATTATTATTATTATTATTATTATTATTATTATTATTATTATTATTATTATTATTAATGATCTATTACACAAAGAAACCGAATGGATCTAGAAAACAAGCGCAATTGTTTGAATATATAATTGAAGTGAACTCGTGTTAAAGGTGTCTAAAAATCGATTCCCACAGTCAACACTCAGAGCACAGTTTGTGGCTGCCAGAACTTTCGACGTTGAACCAGTGCATATTTTAACTGTTTAACTACTGGGACAAATGTCCCAGTAGTTTTAGGATATGTCCCAGTAGTTTTAGGATATGTCCCAGTAGTTTTGGTGATTTGTCCTAGGTAATAGTCTAATTTCCTAACACATTGGACACATTGGAATTACAGTAGGAGACTTTGTCCTACTAGCCAGTGGCGTAATAAACAGGGGGGGGGTAATTGTGTCTATGTACCTGCATGGAGAGTGGATTGAGGAGGGGAAAACACTGGTTATTACCCCTCCCCTCGAAAAATTTCTGGAGAACGCGTTACTGCTTCGTCTAATTCCGACAAAAGCAAAAAGCAAAAAAAAAAAGGTCATCAGAAATTTTGGTGGAAGTAATGAAGACAATTTTCCGTCAGACCTGTTGTACACGGGCGGGCGCACACGAACCCTACTTACGCCACTGGTCCCAGTAGTCCAAACCCACTAAAATATGCACTGCGTTGAACTTACCACAACATATATTTTAGAAGTAAAGGCAAATGATCGATAGATAGAGAACACGTTGTCGTTGATGTTTTTCCAGGAAATGTTAGACACGCTAGGACTGTGTCAACAGGGACAGGAGTCCGTCCTAACCAACGTCTCTGTCTGTCTGTCTCTGTCTCTGTCTCTGTCTCTGTCTCTGTCTCTGTCTCTGTCTCTGTCTCTGTCTCTGTCTCTGTCTCTGTCTCTATCTCTCTCTCTGTGCTCCCTCTGCTTCGATGGCTACCATTCATATAGCCCTATTGTGTTACATTTCGACACGACATACCTTTATCTGGTGCCAGTCAGTCTGCCTGAACGTGCAACTGCCAAACGCCCTCTGAATAAAGACTGACCACCCACTGGCAAGGTGATCATAATGACGAAGCCATATTGGATCGGAATGCAGCTAATTTGCCAACCCCAACACATAATAAAAACCAATTAGCTCATCCCGAAGCTTCTTAACAATTTCTGACAATTTTGGAAACTTGAGTCTGAAGTGGTTTCTTTTCTAACTAAATCTAAGACATGTTACTGATGGACTACACTTTCTTATAGTTCAAAGAACATCCGTTAAATAGGTGTGTAATTATTTATAATAAGTTCTCACTGTTCGTACGGCATAATAATTATAGTCTACTTTGAATAAAAACGACGTCGCTAAACCACTTCCCAAAATGACGAATGTTCCTACCATGACTTGGATAAATGCATATGGTCAATGTCAGGACCCTTATTTGCCACTAGATTTCGCTGTCCGTGAATATTATGACACCTTGAAAGCGCCTTTCTCGACGCTACCTATTCAACAATTGCGTTTTAGAACGTTTTTGAAGAGCTGTAATAATATACCAGAAATAATTTGTCGAGCCTAACGGCCACTGTTGTCATAAGCTATCGTTAAACTGACGATCCAAAAGCGTTTGATTTAATTAAGCCACTGATACTAGTCTTGTCAGTACCAGTCCCAAGCCTTGTTGAAGGTGGAGGGCAACGCAAATGATTTTTGTTATCACGCAGTGTCGTTAAACTGAAACTAGGCATACTAAGTGGACCGTTCTACTGGCCCTAGCTGTCACTCTTAGCACTGATGTATAGGTCACACATCCATCAATAAGTCACGTTCTGCACACATAGCGCTGTTACTATAACTGTCCATGCTTGACGTTCGAATGAAACAATTGAAAATCCTTTTCCTAAATGGATGTTTACGGTCCGAGCAACAGAAGGTGTCGCTAGACCAAGAAAAATCCACACGTTTTAGACACCTTTAAAACGTTGCTAGACGACGCAATAATAATGCGTCGCCTGGAAACAAATGCGCCTAAGATGACCAAAGTCGATGAATATTAGTAAGATTGTAAAGCTCCGTTTAGCACCTTATAATAGTGTCTTTCGGAAGCTGTAAGTTTCTAGTTTTCATCCTATTGTATATGTTTCTGTATTAGTGTATTGTCGTCAACGTCCTTTGATGTCATAGGACGGCGTTCAACCATCGAACAATGAAAAACAAATGCGGCTAACTTTCCCAATTGACATAGTTTCACTTTCAGGTCGATTTCAACGGCCCTGGCCGCCATGAGCGTATTGAAGGGGGGGCGGGCTTCGGGGTTCAAACCCCCAAATAAATTTTCGGACATTTTTTTATAAGCTTTTACATGCGAAATACAAAAAACCTGAACTTTTGCGACCCCCGAAATCTTAAAAACCCCTCCGAAATGTTTTTCTGACTACGCCCATGCTGACCACCATAAGTTATCTTAAACAATGTAAAACTAAAGTTTTTCATTTACTTCATGGAGTTAGAGTAACTGAATCGCTTTTTAACTGCGTAACTTTCTTATACTCTGCTAGTGCCAGTCGGAAGGAGGCATAAATGAGGATGGCGATGTTAATTATCTTTGTTGTGAAACGAAGTCGTTAAACAGAAACTACCTAACTACATCGTACAATTGAAATCGCAGAATTTTCAATGCTGTGCTTAGTACGAAGATCGATTTATAGAAGCATTGAATGAAGTGAGAAAGAATGATTAAGTAACTATGCTGTATTTCTTGAATTCATTTTAAATTAAATCTTCAATTTTATTGAAAATTTTGAATCGATAACGTTAGCCGTTCTTAATTGCAACGCTTGCTGTGCTGGTTCGGGGCTGTTAGCTTTTTAGACGTCTAACAAGTTCTCGTCCACACAATGTACTCAGTACAATCGATTGATCCTTTGCTATGAGGATAATGGAGCTTAATAAACACATCGATGATTAATGATACACATTAATAATAATAATAATAATAATAATAATAATAATAATAATAATAATAATAATAATAATAATAATAATAATAATAATAATAATAATAATAATAATAATAATAATAATAATAATAATAATAATAATAATAATAATAATAATAATAACATGGGTGCCCCTGCGGAGCACCGGTGTTGACGGATGGTCATCATGGGCTCTCCTGCGCACTGGGCCCGGGTCGCTTGCCCCGACATGCCTCTTTGAACGATCTGGTCTTTCGGGGCTTGGTCCGTGCAGGTTATCCATCTACAAAGGAGCCGGCGGGCCTCGTGAGAACAGACGGCAGGAGACCGGATGGTCTCACCCTCATCCCTTGGCGCGCCGGGCGATGCCTCATCTGGGATGCGACCGTAACAGACACTTTGGCCGCTTCCTACCTGCCTGACACCTCCCAAACGGCCGGCGCGGCAGCCGAGAAGGCGTCGGACCGCAAACTAGACAAATACAACCAACTGTCCTCCACGTATTTTTGTCCCTTTGGCTTTCGAAACACTGGGTCCAATCAACAACGAAGGTTTGACCTTCCTTTCGGACCTGGGACAAAAGCTAGGCACCGTAACTGGAGATCCACGGGAAACATCTTTTTTGTTCCAACGTATCTCAATGACGATACAACGTTTTAATGCAGTGGCCTTTGGGGGCACTTTCGCCGGTAAAGAGATAGATGAGTAGGGCCTTTCCAGACAATTTTCCACAATTATAGATAATGTTGAAGTCCCTGAGGGATCCTGTATACCTCGGGGCATAAAAAAAAAATAATAATAATAATAAAAATAATAATAATAATAATAATAATAATAATAATAATAATAATAATAATAATAATAATAATAATAATAATAATAATAATAATAATAATAATAATAATAATAATAATAATAATAATAATAATAATAATAATAATAATATCTTTTCTTTATTAAGCGCTTGACAAACGCACTGCGCTGTACATTTACATGTTATGCAATTGAAATCTTAACTACTAACAGAACAGACAGCTTGCAATACAACGGCGCTAATAGCAGCCTACAAAGCATATCCGCCCAACGGGGGCTCGAACTCGGTACCTCTCGGTCTCTGTGCCAGACGTTATCCAAAGCAAAGCGCCACGGGCCCTCCACATATTTCAGTATTATTGGATGGTTTTTCGCAGTTATGGAAGAGGTTGTTCGTGGAAGAGCATGGAACGCTTTAAGAATATATTGCAATTGCTACCAATGCGGCTGCAAGGGTCATCTACGTCTACTTTAAGATTGAAAGAAGACACCACTTAGAGTCACATGATAATTATATCGCTCTTATAATGCAACAGTTGGGTGCCAGCGATTGGCTGGACGGGGACAGGCAACACCGAGTGTTAGGCAGCGCTGTGTTATCAGGTCCGAGCGGTAAGACCTGCTTCAGACAATTTCTGACTATGTCAACGGCCTATGTTGCCAAAAGATGTCATTAAACTGTTCGAATCCACTGAACGGTTAGACAAGCATCAACAACTCTGTTATCCACAAGATGTCGTTTAACCTTGACAATCATGCTCCATTAAGACACCTCTAAGTAACTTACAGTCGAAGCTATATAATCAATAATTACGTTTCTTCGCTAGTGAAATAAGAGGTACAAGGAAACTGCTTGGAAACCATAAGGGTCATCGTCAACGGCCATGGCAGCCGTAATAAGTCGCTAATCAACGGATCATAATTATAGGCCTTTGCGATGTCTTGGCAGCTTTCGTTCGATATTCTTCCACTAGTAACCCCATCAACACTTCGGAGTTGATATTTGAAAACAGAAAAACATAGTATTTCGAATTTGTATTATATAAACTGTCACTGGTAGTAGTAGTTTCAGTTTAACCACACTGTGTGCTAACAAAGATCATTAGCGGCGCCCTCCTCCTTTATACAGGCTTGGGACTGGCACTGCCAGAGTACGAGCAGTTTACTGTTACTATCTCATACTTTCTTGTAGACTTGTTCAAGGTCACTTTGCAGTTAACTAGTAAACGTATTATTCAGAGAAGTAGCCTCACCCTAGACTTTCGATCAGTTTCGATCTTAATCGTCGGCTGTCGACGTAGACGTCGTTCATAACTTTGAACGGTAAAATAGACATCAACAACTGTCGTAGCCACAAAATGTTGTTTGACCATGACATAATACTAGGCCTACGTTAAGACACCTATAAAACTAAGTCTATAAATTCAAAATTTGCGTTAGGTCGTTACTTGCAACGGAGTTATAATTCATCCATCCATTCATTACGAAGTTTTATATAGCGCCCCTTCAAGGTTACTACTCAGGAGCGCTCCCGACCACAGCACGGCTGAAAAGGACAGTTTTGAGGCAAGTATAGAAAGATTCAGAGTGGATTCTGGGATGCAAGCACAGCATCAAAGGAAGCCCGTTCCAGAGGGAGGGGCCAACCACTGAGAAGGCCCGATTCTGCTTAGTAGCTGTGCGGGCAAAGGGACCATGAGCACGCCCCGCTCAGTAGAGCGGAGAGAGCGACGACCCAGAACACCCAAGGTAGGGCAGCAGAGGTCGCGTAGATAGGCAGGGGCTAGGCCCAGCAAGGACCGCCAGACCAAAGCGATGATCCGATACGAGATCCGCTGCAGTAGAGGAAGCCAATGAAGCACATCCAGCATATAACCTGAGACGTTGCCAAATTTGGGGATACGTCCGCAAAGGCGTGCGGCAGAGCGCAGGACCCGGGCCAGGCACCCAGACCGACAGGCTGGGAGACCAACATAGAGTGAGCACTGAGCAACAGTAATCAAGTCGGACAGTGATAAAAGAGTGGATGAGTGTAGCGGTGGAGTCTGAAGTAAGTGAGCGAGCAACAGTGCGAAACTGGCGTAACTGATAGTATGAATCACGGCAGAGGCGAGTTATATGAGGGGCAAAGGTTAACTCTTGGTCCAGTGTAACTCCAAGGTCATCGACAACAGAGGAAAAGACAAACTGAGGGAAGTCTGCAGCAATGGTAGAAAGGTCTAGCTTCGCAAGCTGCTGCCGAATGCCCAGCCAGATAAATTGGGTTTTAGATGGGTTGAGGCGCAGGCGGTTTGATGACATCCAGGCCTCCAAGGCACCCAAAGCCAGGCTCATTGCTCGAACAGCAGGAGTGGCATTAGTAGCAAGGCAGTGCAGGTAGGCCTGAACGTCATCAGCATACAGGTGACCTAGCACAGCAGAAGCAGTAAGTAGGGAACCAATTTCAGAGGTGTAAATGATGTAAAGAAGGGGACCCAGCACCGAGCCCTGCGGAAGGCCGTAAGGGGCAGGGACCCATGAGGACCTGGAGGGCCCATGGACCACACAGAAAGATCGTTCACTGAGGATTGAACCCAGCCAACTAAGAAAGTTACCAGACAGGCCAAATGAAATTTGTAGCCGCTTAAGTAAAATTTCATGATCGACAGTGTCGAAAGCAGCACTAACGTCGAACAAGGCCAGTAGAGTGAGTTGCGAACTATCTATAGCCCCATAAATGTCAGAAAGGAGACGGAGCAAGAGGGTTTCAGTGGAGTGGCCTTTCCGAAAACCGGATTGGCACACCGGAAGCATCTTATTTGCCTCTAAATAAACAGTAAGCTGATAAACAGCAATCTTTTCAATAATTTTCGACAGAAATGAAACATTAGCAATAGGTTTTCCGTTATAATGTGTACAATGTATATGTATGTATATATGTATGAGCACTTGTTATTGCGCCCCTTCAAGATTTCTACTCAGAGACGCTCCCGACTACAGCGCGGACACTGATTCGGAGTTTCACGCCGAAGCGCATGAGCAATTATTGCGAGTGAAGGAGTTGCCCAGGGTTCCTACGCGGCGGCTTGAGGTGGATTCGAACCCGCAACCCTCCGGCTGCAGGCACCAAATATACCCCCTGGAGGTGGATTCGAACCCGCAACCCTCCGGCTGCAAGGCACCGAACATACCCGTACACCACAGCGCCCCACAATACTGTTTGTAAACTGAATAAAGTGGACGTCAAAGCCATGGCAGTCATAATAATTATGTCGTTAAACATTGGGTCGTAATATAGATAACAAATGCGATGTATATGTAGCTTTCGTTCGGTGTTTTCCCACACGTGGGAGTTGATCTGTCAAACATGAATACGGTGTATTTTGTGATTTTATTATTATCCAATTTGACTAAAAGCGAAAAGCATGGACCTATATCATCATATACGAACAGTTTCACCTGTTTCATGTAATTTCTGTCGACGTCAATGGCCTTTGTTGCCATAAGACATCGTTAAACTGTTCGAACGGTTAAGGATTATAACCTTGCACCTTACATTCTACTCGCGATAAATCGCAAATTTTATTATTATATAGCGTCCGTTAAAGACGTTTTACAGGTGTCCTAATAATTATGGTCACACAATATAATACAAATTAAAATTTATAGTACGCTTTAACAAAACGGGTCTTGCACGAAATCGCGTTTCGCTAGGCTACATTCTTGGTCATAGTGCAAAGTGAACTTTAATTTTGTTTTAAACTGAGCAACAGATGTGCGCTGTCGAACTGAAGTTGGAAGACGGTTCCATTCTAAGGGTTCTGATCATATAGGGAAAATACGGTGTGAAAATTCACAAAATGTACTGACTAGCGACATCTTACGTCTGCTAGGGCGATGGGTTAGCGATTGGTTAGTTAGTTGGTGTTTAACGACGATGTGTTAGTTTAATTAATTTCTAATCACTACGCCAAGGGTCATCTGTTCGCTGACGACGTCCATTGTTCTCCTTCAGTTCAAATCGATCTATCTCTCTCTCTCTCTCTTTCTCTTTCTCTTTCTCTGTCTCTCTGTCTCTCTGTCTCTGTGTCTTTGTCTTTGTCTCTGTCTCTGTCTCTGTCTCTGTCACTGTCTCTGTCTGTCTCTGTCTGTCTCTGTGTCTGTCTGTCTGTCTGTCTGTCTGTCTGTCTGTCTGTCTGTCTGTCTGTCTGTCTCTCTCTCTCTCTCTCTCACTCACTCATTCACTCAATTCCTCCAAAACTCAACTCATATTGTTTGTCACTCCCAACAAATCCAAAAACCTGAACTTTTGCTTCTTGCTGAAAACTTCCCCAAGTTCACTTTCTCTACTAGTGTAAGAGACATAGGGTCACGCTGGACAGTTCTCTTACTTTCTCTGAACATATAACTCAGAGATAAGCTTAGTAGTCAAAATATTATTCGAAGTGACATAATATCAATCAAGAATTTCACTAAACGTGATATATAGGCGTACGATACCTATGGAATGACGTCGCGCGATAAATAATTGCGAAGTGTACAGAACTAACTGATTGCTGTTGAGGACCTATTTATAGAAGTATTCAATGACACAATCAGTATATGACAATTTTACAGTGCTACATTTTTAATAGTCATTGGAAATTAAAATTTCAATTTATCTATGTCTCTGAATTATTTGGATATAATACGGATATAAAAAAAGCACTAACGGTATTGTTAGTGCATTTTGCCAGCTGCCTTGTAACGCTCACCGTGCAATTTCTTTAGGAGACATTTCTGTTTAACGACACTGTGTCATAACGATGCTGATTAGCGTCGCCCTCCCGTCTAATCCAGTCTCCAGCTTGGCACCACCCGCAAACGGCAGTGGAGGTTGACCTAATCAGCAAGTTTCATTTGTTTGCTTTGTCGTCGACTTATAATAATTATACCCTTATGAATTTAGGTCGCTATTTTCTGTCCAACATCTAGCGTTTAAAGTCAACTATTTATATAGCTGAAATTGAAGGCGTTTTTAAGGTGTCTAATATAGTCAGATTATGTACCATCTAGTGACATCTTAAGGCTACTAGGGGGTGTTGGGTGTATCTATTAGTTGGTAAGTTGCTGTTTACTGGCGCTGTTTAGAACGAAGATGTTTGGCATCGCCCTCCTCCTTCTTCCAGGCGTGGGACCGGCACTTCTGAGTTAACAGCAGCAGCGGGACTGATATGCATGATCAATCAGTTCATTGTATAGCAATCTATATATGTGGTTTCCGATCTAACGATTTCGGCTTCGAGGTTTCTGAACAAACATTTTTTTCTGTCACAATGCAGGAACCGAATAGAAATGGTCGTCTCACCACCTTGATTATCGTGGTGTTGTTCTTGGTGGCGGTGATGGTGGTGGTGGTGGTGATGGTCGTGGTGGTGGTGGTGATAATGGTGGTGGTGATAATGACCAACAAACAAAACTATGCATTCTGAACATTCCAACAGTAATTTTGATTCAATGTACTAGATTTGGAAATATTTGTAGGCCTATATTTATTCAGGAACGATATTCGTCTGTGTTACGTAGGCGACGATTAGGCCTATTTATAATAATTAAAATAGTTCAGGTCCAAGTTGTGCGATACAAGATCTCGCTAAAGCGTAAATAAATGGGAAACACTATAATTAATTTTAGACCTATTTCCACCGATGTCTGAAAATATAGCATTATCATCTGATGCAACTCCATTCAAGAAAACTGGGTACTTTATAATAGCATGAAAACGGTGAGACCTGTTTGAGAAAATTGTTCACTATGCCAATGGCCCTGGTTGCTTTAAGACTTTGTTAAACTGTTCGAATCCATTGAAAGGTAAGATAGACATCAACAATTTTGTAGCCGCAAAAATGACACTCCGTTAAAACACAGTGGTCTTTAAACAATAAACAAGGAAGTAAGTATTTAGATAGTGGGCAGATTCCCACCTTTTTATATCCCATCGATGTAAACTATCCTCTGATGCCAAAAGATGTCGTAAAGCTATATGAATCCAGTCCTAAACAAAATGTGATGTGATGGCTTGATGGATCCAGCGTTTAGCGACATCTTATGGACACCATGGTCATTGACGTACTCTCCTATTTTTTCTAGGCATGACACTGATACTATATTTGCACTATAATTGATATTACGGGACGCGGCGAATACATGGATAGAGAGTTTAACGACATCGCACGGCAACAAAGGCCGTTGACAGAAATTATTTTAAACAGTTCTCACCCTTTGCATGCCATTTATTGTGGAAACGCACAGTACTGTTGTGATATTAATAAGAATGCAACGCTGCTTTCTCTTATAAGGCAAACATCGCACTTAAAAGAGGTGTTTAATTATTTTAAAAGATGCCACCGACAAAAACGAAGCTTTCCGTTTAACTTATATGGCAAATATTACACTAAAAGAGGTGTGAAATTATTTCGAACAGTAAAATTTACTTCTCTCCGTTTCTATGACATAATCATGGGCGGCGCTGGGTTTTTAGTTGTGGGGGGTCCACGAAAATGAAATTAACTTGCGAGGCACTGCGAGCGCCGAAGGCGCGAAGCTGCCCACGATTAGGGGGTCTGGGGAGCGTCGTAAGCTCCCCCAGCGGGGTCTGGGACGGAGCCCCATCCGCCAACGCTTTTTGGAGTATAATGTTGCCATATGGAGCTCATTTCAGCCACTCTGAACTAAACATTTGGCTGTCAGCGAAACCAGACCCCCCACACAAAAAGTCTATTCGGATTTACACGAATTGGATAAATAGTCTGAACGACAGCTAGGGGGTCCGGACCCCTGGACCCCCTGCCAGCCCCGCCCCTGGACATAATACGGTTTGTCGGGCTTCCGTCCAAGTAACTGAACGCAGCATTTAGCGACATCTTACGGCTGGCAGGACCGTCGACGTCTACCTTACCCTATGATGAATTTGTCTCATCTGGTGACTGACTGTACGCATGTTGACGGTGATGGTCTACGAGTTCACATTCAGTCCGATAGATTTCACATTATCATCATCATCAACATCATCATTAATCGTATCATCATTTGTTCTTATAGCTATCAACTGACCTCAAGAGTCTCTGAGCAATTTGTCGGCGAGCGATTGACCGCATACCAGAAATAATACGTTCAGTTTCATTGTCTTTTGATGATTTCAGTTTGAGAGTAACGCAGTTGTTAAACATTTTGGGATGGCAGCTAACTGTTTAACGAAGCTGAAAGGACTCGGAGGGTTAGCGTCACCATCCTACTTTGTCCAGGCTTTGGACTGGCGCTATCAGTGTACGGTCAGTTGTTGTTTCCATTGTAGCCATATCAAAAGCCGTTTTACACGTATCCAATGGCATCAAAAGTCGATTTTAGCGATGTCTTATAATAGCACCAAAGGCGATATCTTATGACACCAAAAGTCGTTTGACTGAATGCGATTCGCCGCAGTTTCCGTGTTTTGGACCATGTTTTAAATACAGAAGGAACTTACTTGTCGATTAAGTTGGTTAGTTTCTGTTACACGACGCTGTTTCATGACAAAGACGATTGGCGTCGCCCTCCTCCTTTATCCAGAATTGAGACTGGCACTGCCAGAGTACGAGCAGTGAAGAAAATCGGTTGTGTTTCTCTTCAGCGAACTAATCTACACGGTCTCTGATAATTTATGAAGCGCCATTTTCGACTATAACCAGCCAACGGCTGCTTAAAAGGACAGTATAATATTAGACTAACAGCGTAGGTTTACTTTTCCCATGCGTCTTGCAAGACTTTGTTTATTTTCCCAGGTGCTATGAGTCGCTGTTTCCAGTCGAAGCCAGTTCGTCGTATCTGGTTCATTGTGGGACTGTACGATTTGTGGTTATAATTTTATGAATAACCTTTCGCAAGAGCGTCATAAAGTTAGCAGTGAATCTAGCGAGTGGACGCGTTTGGAGACTATTTATAATTTCTGATAGACAGTTTAAAATGGTGTCAGACGCAAATTTGAAACAGTGTATCTTAGTGTGTTAAAATTTAGAATTGCAGATAGATAAAGAAATCTCCGGACAGAGCGCGTTTGAAGACTTAAGTTTATGCTTTCTGGTAAACGTTTAAAGGTGCAGTTGCAAATTTTAAACTGTACATTATAGTGTGTGAAAAAAACCACATAAGAATTACAGACAGCAGACTGTAGGCTACGTTGCATACCTGGTTCTCTCTGTATGCTACGTACAGTATTTTCTCTTTGAGTTCTTCGTCAGAGTAATTTGCTCGCTTCAATGCATGATTTATGAAGAAATATTTTGTAGACGTATCTTATTTTATGAATTCTAATCGTCTGTGTAACGTAGGCGCCGTTAAATAAAATATTAATAATTAAAATAATTCAGTGTCGAAATTGTGCGATAAGATCGTAAGATCGTTACAACAAACCTCACAGCCACAAGATGTCGCGAGGCAATATTTAAAAACATTTACACCCACTTTTGAAATATATTATACGATGCAACTCCATGGAAAAAAGAGGGCGCTGTATTATCAGATAGAAACGGAACAATTGATTGGCACGTGCCCCAGACCCTGGACCAATGGACGAGCAGGTGCCCCAGACCCAGGAACAATTGTTTTGCAGGTGCGCCAGACCCAGGAAAAATGGACAGGCAGGTGCCAACCCAAGAACAAAACAATGGCAGGTGACAGCCCAGGCCTAGAGACAAAAGGAGGCGGGGCTTAGAACAATGGGGGAGGGGCTTTGAACAATAGGGGGAGGGGCTACGTGTTCACTCAACCTTGACTGATATAGAATCAATGGTCTACAACCTACTATCTTATGGCACCAAAAGTCGTTTAACTGAATGCGGTCCGTGTTTTGGACCGTGTTTTAAATACAGAAGAAACTTACTTGTCGATTAAGTTGGTTAGTTTCTGTTACACGACGCTGTTTCATGACAAAGACGATTGGCGTCGCCCCTCCTCCTTTATCCAGGCTTGGGGGACTGGCACTGCCAGTCTGCCAGAGTATGAGCATTGAGCAAAATCAGATGGGCTTCTCTTCGAATCGTTCAGCTCTCTATAATGATTTGTGAACCGCCATTTTCGACTATAACCAGATAACGGTTGCTGAAAAGGACAGTAGGCCTATAATATACTAACAGCGTATAGTTCTACTTTTCCAGGCGTCTAGCGGGATATTATTTCTATTCTTAGGTGCTATGAGTCGCTGTTTCCAGTCGAAGCCAGTTCGTCCTATCTGGTTCATCGTGGGACCGTACGATTTGTGGTTAGTAACCTTTTGCACGAAAGACATAAATTACCAGTAGCGATTGGACGCGTTTGAAGACTATTTATATTTCCTGATAGACGGCTTAAAATGGTGTCGGATGCAAATTTGAAACAGTGTGTTTTAGTATGTTAAAAATGAGAATTACAGAGAGACAGACAAAGAAATCTCGAGACTGAACGCGTTTGAAGACTTAATTTTATGCTTTCTGGTAGACGTTTAAAAAGGTGCAGTTGCAAATTTTAAACTGTGTATTATAGTGTGTGAAAAACCAGAGAATTACAAACAACAGGCTACGTTTCATACATGCTTCTTCCTGTATGTCCTCGTACAGTATTTTCTCTTTGAGTTCTTCGTCAGAGTAATTTGCTCGCTTCAATGCATGATTATAAAGAAATATTTTGTAGACCTATCTTATTTTATAAATTTAAATCGTCTGTGTTACGTAGACGCCGTTAAATAAAATATTAATAATTAAAATAATTCCGTGTCGAAATTGTGCGATAAGATCGTAAGATCGTTTCAACAAACCTCACAGCCACAAGATGTCGCTAGGCCGTGGACAAATGCGAGACAATATTTTAGACAAATTGCCACCCACGTTTGAAATATAATTATTATTATACGACGCGGCTCCATGGAAAAAAGAGGACGATGTATTGTATAATTATCAGATACAAACGGTGAGACATACTTCAGACAATTTCTGAGGATGTCAACGGCCGTTGTTGTCATAAGACTTCGTTAAACTGTTAGAATCCACTGAACAGTGAGGTAGTCATCAACAACTCTGGTAGCTACAAGATGTCGTTTGACCACCAGTGGCTCCCACTTGAAGCCTTTCCTCCCCGCAGACAACTTTTTCCTTTGTGACCAATCCTGCCTGTAAGTTGTAGTACACCTTTCTGTCCCTGCTGTCCCTGTTAGCAGGGACATTTGGTTAAACCCCCTTGTAGACCCATCAGAAATGCCACCTTTCTGAAGTTTCGGATTACATTCCAGCAGTAGCCTACTCATCGTAGTTTGAGGCGTCTAGCAACCTCTTGATGTTTTTTAATCCTAATAAAGATGTATCGGGTGAGTCAAAGGAAGAGGCGGTTACTTGTTCTGGGTATGGAGCAGCACGGCTTCGAGGTTCCTGGATGAAGAAATGCCACTCTTTCAAGTGACAGTCGATTCCAATTGCCTCGAACAGACCGATTACATTGTATTGTATTGTATTTGAACACTTGTCATAGCGCCCCTACCAGATTTTCCATTCAGATGCGCTCCCGACTACTGCGCAGACGCTGAATCGGAGTTTCACGCCGAAGCGCATGAGCAATATTATTGCGAGTGAAGGACTTGCCCAGGGTCCCTACGCGGCGACTTTGACTTTGACTCACCCGATAAATTGTGCTAGAAGCAAAGCCCTGCAGCTTGACTGGTGAAGAAGCTCGACAAAGCTTCGTGACGCTTCTTCTGATCTGCGACTAGTTCCACTGCTTGGGCCTAAATGTCAGCGGCTCTGAATTGGACTTGGTGAGACCAAGATCTTTGATCAGGTCGTTGATGTCTTTTCGGAAGTTGTAATCTGGATCTCCAACGTCTGACTCGCTCTCTGACTTGCTGCTCTCTTCTAAAGACGACTGCTTTCTATCCGAAGGAGTGTGGCTACGGGGAGCTCAGGGCAGTGTGACATCGAGGTGATGGATGAAGGAAGGTCCGGTAACGTGATAGCACGTTAATTCTTCCCTGTTCGATGTTTGAACTAATATCAACTGTCTTGGTAATTTGGCCGCACACATAGCAATATGCATCTGCCGGATGCTCGCAGTTTCTTGGTGTCATCTCAGATATGTAGCCACTTATACTTACAGAGAATTAGAACTAAAGTGAACTTGTGGGCTTTAGGCCACTGTTTTCATACTGCTATTTATATTTCTGGAAGGTTCTAGAAGGTTCTCGGACATTCTAGAATATCCTCGTGAGTTCCAGCAGTTACTCCAAGTTTATTCCGCATTGAACTCATCTCGAATGTCCTGGAAAATAGGCAGATTTAATAAAATCATTGTCCTTGTCACAAAAGCAAAGTTCGTGGGGAATCATAGCCATTGCTTATACTTTTCTGACATGAGCAACTAGAAAATAACACTCACTACCCAGGACCAAATAAAAACTACAAATTTGTCGTTACAGCTTAAACAACGGTAGTAATGGTAATTTATTCTTTATTTTTCAAAGTGAAAATTTATAATTAAAAACAGGGTAGCAGACCACTTTGAAATATCTACTTCTGGTCATCAGAATTGATGAATTTTTAACATCAAAGTAGAGCGTTTTCCTAAAGCTGAATGCAACCATTCTACGAAGTCTTTCGAAGCCCTAAACAAATTGTGTAATGCGTCTAAATTAGCTCAGCTGCTGCGGATGTAAGCAATTTTACGAGCCTCATTGTAACTATTAATTGTAACTAAAATAAAAATCCAGTAACTTTAACTGTAACTAAAACGAAAAACTAATACTAACTATAACTGTTACTATAAATAAAATAAGAAACAATTAACTATAACTGTAACTATAACTAAAATAAACCGTGTAAGGAGAATCACACTGTACCAACCATCATTAACCGAAAATCAAATCTCGATCGACGAATCCACAGATCAACGGCATTAAATGTAGTTTTAGTTATATCTTATCTTTTCGCAATTTCTATGCTTTAGACCAGTGCTTCCCAAAGTGGTGGTCCGCGAACCGGTGCCGGTCCGCGAGCCCTCAGTTGCCGGTCCGCAAAGTGAGTCAAGAAACTTGTCAAATTTTCTCGAAATCAAAAAATGGCTATTACATTTTTAAAAGTCATAGCAAAAAACGCTTATTAGGCTAGCATTATTTAAACGGCATTAGAGTCATAGAATTAGCTAAACATGCATTTAAATCAACTTTAATACATATAATTTTTGGGAATTTATTTTAGGTGATCGAGAAAGAGAAATATCCCGGTAATTAATAAATTTGGCACCGGTCCTCCTGCAGTGGAAAAATTCCTGCCGGTCCGTGACACTGAAAATTAATTCCTGCCGGTCCGTGACACTGAAAAGTTTGGGAAGCACTGCTTCAGACCATTAATTTTTTCGAGGGACGAAGAACTTGCCGAAAAATACGATTTAGTATATTAATTGAACTTATTCATTTAGACTTAAAGGTGTCTAAGCACAGCATGATAATTGAATGCCAAAGTACTTTCGCCGAGTAAAATCAGCTGTTTTTCTCTTAGAATCCTTCATCGAACTAAACCAGGGGCGTCCATCCTATGGGGGAATGAAGCAGAGATCTTCATAGTAGCCTTTTCAGAGGGGGAAAGAATTTTTTTCACTACTCATTTTTTGAATTTCAGAAATTAATAGATGTGCTTTTGATTTTCGAAAATGCTTTTCTTTGTTTAATTTAATATTAAAATCATTGTGCTGTTCTCCGACCGAGCTGACGATTAGTCTTCAATTTCATTATTTTGGCCTATCGTTATATAGTCTTTGGTAGTACGATGACGTCACACTGTGTATGAGACTTGAGTTATAATGCGGTGCTATGAATTTGCAATTTGATTTTACTAGACAAGTAAATAAGTAATCATTGTAATCATGCCCAGAGACAATGTTTTACTAAAGTATAAATGTTGCGAGCCGTTGTGCGGCATGCTTATCCGTAGTGACAAATGGCGCATACATTGTACTACACACCACAAGTGGAAGACTACAAGGTATGTATAACTTTGAACATTGTAAAGTCTGTTACCGCCGACAGAGTAGCAGTGGCGCAACAACCATATAAAGAGGGTGAACAAAGTCCAGAGGCCCCGAAGTCCCAAGGGCCCAAGTTTTTTAACTATAGAAATTAATGTCCTTTTTTCAATTTTTATAGTTCAGACTGCAGAGTCGAGCTATAGCCTGTATATGACGGATGCTTCATGATACATGATTATATCATACACAGGTCCACAGACATTTAGGTCACCGGATTATGATGTGTCGGATTATGTGACTCACACTATTGAAGCAAACACTCAGTTGTATAAAAAAGATACGTTAACTTGGGTGCGCGCCAATAGACCCAGCCTGTGCTAGGCATGATTCTCTCTTTCACGTTTACAACCACTGCATTCCCCAAACGGTAGATAACTCATCTCGAGCGCTAAGAAATATGCCTGAAATAATATCTGCCTTGTTCTCACTCACTCTCTGTCTGTCTGTCTGCCTGTCTGTCTCTGTCTCTGTCGCAATGTCTCTGTCGCAATTCAGTGTCCCTCTGCAAGCCATGTGGCCTGTACACACCATAAGCCTACATAACTCCAGTCTCCAGTCTTCATGTTACTCGACGTTATATATAAGTAGCCTAGTCCTTCATGTTCACAATACAGTCATTCGTTTACTTTTAAATATAATACCTAAAGTCCTAAACGAAAATTATCAAAACAGCGAAGACCATGATAGGAATGTACAGTTCTGGCAGTTAGAAAAGAGCAGAGAAAAAGTCAAGAGATGGAGGCTGCTTTTGTCAGTAGGCCTACACCTACCATCAATTCTTTAAGATGCAAATCTCAAGTCCCGATTCTTCCTGTAGCTGCAGCTGTTACTGCAGTTTAAAATAGCTAGGTCTATCTAATTATTTTCACTGTTTAGTCTCGTTATTGGGGATTCTGATAAAAAGGGGTGCTTCATAGGCGTAAGGGGGGGATGGACGCCCCTGAACTAAACTACACGTTTTCTGGTGATTTATGAAGCGCATGTAGCCACTTATACTTACAGAGAATTAGAACTAAAGTGAACTTGTGGGCTTTAGGCCACTGTTTTCATACTGCTATTTATATTTCTGGAAGGTTCTAGAAGGTTCTCGGACATTCTAGAATATCCTCGTGAGTTCCAGCAGTTACTCCAAGTTTATTCCGCATTGAACTCATCTCGAATGTCCTGGAAAATAGGCAGATTTAATAAAATCATTGTCCTTGTCACAAAAGCAAAGTTCGTGGGGAATCATAGCCATTGCTTATACTTTTCTGACATGAGCAACTAGAAAATAACACTCACTACCCAGGACCAAATAAAAACTACAAATTTGTCGTTACAGCTTAAACAACGGTAGTAATGGTAATTTATTCTTTATTTTTCAAAGTGAAAATTTATAATTAAAAACAGGGTAGCAGACCACTTTGAAATATCTACTTCTGGTCATCAGAATTGATGAATTTTTAACATCAAAGTAGAGCGTTTTCCTAAAGCTGAATGCAACCATTCTACGAAGTCTTTCGAAGCCCTAAACAAATTGTGTAATGCGTCTAAATTAGCTCAGCTGCTGCGGATGTAAGCAATTTTACGAGCCTCATTGTAACTATTAATTGTAACTAAAATAAAAATCCAGTAACTTTAACTGTAACTAAAACGAAAAACTAATACTAACTATAACTGTTACTATAAATAAAATAAGAAACAATTAACTATAACTGTAACTATAACTAAAATAAACCGTGTAAGGAGAATCACACTGTACCAACCATCATTAACCGAAAATCAAATCTCGATCGACGAATCCACAGATCAACGGCATTAAATGTAGTT
The DNA here is from genome assembly GCA_020284085.1 of Aporrectodea caliginosa. Classification (NCBI taxonomy): domain Eukaryota; kingdom Metazoa; phylum Annelida; class Clitellata; order Crassiclitellata; family Lumbricidae; genus Aporrectodea; species Aporrectodea caliginosa. The sequence continues at coordinate 1,492,194 of JACEVL010000351.1, forward strand.
TTAGTTATATCTTATCTTTTCGCAATTTCTATGCTTTAGACCAGTGCTTCCCAAAGTGGTGGTCCGCGAACCGGTGCCGGTCCGCGAGCCCTCAGTTGCCGGTCCGCAAAGTGAGTCAAGAAACTTGTCAAATTTTCTCGAAATCAAAAAATGGCTATTACATTTTTAAAAGTCATAGCAAAAAACGCTTATTAGGCTAGCATTATTTAAACGGCATTAGAGTCATAGAATTAGCTAAACATGCATTTAAATCAACTTTAATACATATAATTTTTGGGAATTTATTTTAGGTGATCGAGAAAGAGAAATATCCCGGTAATTAATAAATTTGGCACCGGTCCTCCTGCAGTGGAAAAATTCCTGCCGGTCCGTGACACTGAAAATTAATTCCTGCCGGTCCGTGACACTGAAAAGTTTGGGAAGCACTGCTTCAGACCATTAATTTTTTCGAGGGACGAAGAACTTGCCGAAAAATACGATTTAGTATATTAATTGAACTTATTCATTTAGACTTAAAGGTGTCTAAGCACAGCATGATAATTGAATGCCAAAGTACTTTCGCCGAGTAAAATCAGCTGTTTTTCTCTTAGAATCCTTCATCGAACTAAACCAGGGGCGTCCATCCTATGGGGGAATGAAGCAGAGATCTTCATAGTAGCCTTTTCAGGGGGGAAAGAATTTTTTTCACTACTCATTTTTTGAATTTCAGAAATTAATAGATGTGCTTTTGATTTTCGAAAATGCTTTTCTTTGTTTAATTTAATATTAAAATCATTGTGCTGTTCTCCGACCGAGCTGACGATTAGTCTTCAATTTCATTATTTTGGCCTATCGTTATATAGTCTTTGGTAGTACGATGACGTCACACTGTGTATGAGACTTGAGTTATAATGCGGTGCTATGAATTTGCAATTTGATTTTACTAGACAAGTAAATAAGTAATCATTGTAATCATGCCCAGAGACAATGTTTTACTAAAGTATAAATGTTGCGAGCCGTTGTGCGGCATGCTTATCCGTAGTGACAAATGGCGCATACATTGTACTACACACCACAAGTGGAAGACTACAAGGTATGTATAACTTTGAACATTGTAAAGTCTGTTACCGCCGACAGAGTAGCAGTGGCGCAACAACCATATAAAGAGGGTGAACAAAGTCCAGAGGCCCCGAAGTCCCAAGGGCACAAGTTTTTTAACTATAGAAATTAATGTCCTTTTTTCAATTTTTATAGTTCAGACTGCAAGTCGAGCTATAGCCTGTATATGACGGATGCTTCATGATACATGATTATATCATACACAGGTCCACAGACATTTAGGTCACCGGATTATGAATCTAATATAATTTATGATGTGTCGGATTATGTGACTCACACTATTGAAGCAAACACTCAGTTGTATAAAAAAGATACGTTAACTTGGGTGCGCGCCAATAGACCCAGGCTGTGCTAGGCATGATTCTCTCTTTCACGTTTACAACCACTGCATTCCCCAAACGGTAGATAACTCATCTCGAGCGCTAAGAAATATGCCTGAAATAATATCTGCCTTGTTCTCACTCACTCTCTATCTGTCTGTGTGCCTGTCTCTCTGTCTCTGTCGCAATGTCTCTGTCGCAATTCAGTGTCCCTCTGCAAGCCATGTGGCCTGTACACACCATAAGCCTACATAACTCGAGTCTCCAGTCTCCATGTTACTCGACGTTATATATAAGTAGCCTAGTCCTTCATGTTCACAATACAGTCATTCGTTTACTTTTAAATATAATACCTAAAGTCCTAAACGAAAATTATCAAAACAGCGAAGACCATTATAGGAATGTACAGTTCTGGCAGTTAGAAAAGAGCAGCGAAAAAGTCAAGAGATGGACGCTGCTTTTGTCAGTAGGCCTACACCTACCATCAATTCTTTAAGATGCAAATCTCAAGTCCCGATTCTTCCTGTAGCTGCAGCTGTTACGGATGTAGCTAGTCTATAAGCAGCAGGCCAAATTGCTCAATGCATTTCTGTTGTATTCTTGTTTTGTCTTGAACTGATAAAGGGGGGGAATGCTTCATAGGCGTAAGGGGGATGGACGCCCCTGAACTAAACTACACGTTTTCTGGTGATTTATGAAGCGCCATTTTCTACTCCAACCAGCAAACAGCTTCTTAAAAAAATGGATGCATGACTGACCGTTTCTTTTCCCAGGTGCTATTCGTCGCTGTTCCTGTTTCGTATCTGGTTAATCATCGGACTGTATCCTACGATTCGCCTGTGGAACGCGTTCTGGACCGGAGGACGCCCTCTGACGACCTTCTCGGCATCCTACCAGGATGTCTATGATGTCCATCTCTTTCGCCAGGTGGACGATGAACTGAAGGTCGTCGCAATGCGGCAATGGTCAATAACCCAAATGGTCAACGACGTCTTATGCTCTTCAAGTCTCTGAATCTGGTCACGACGAATAAAAGGGAAAACTTCTAGGAGTCGAACACAACGCATTACACCCGTTATTTTCTAATAATTATGATCACTTAGAAAGTACACGAATCACGCGAATGGGTGACAATTTTTTTGTGATTATATGAATAAATATTTTGCATGAACGTTTAATACCACTTGAGAACTTACTTAGAACTTCGTCCTTTCCTTGCAGTAGGTCTGCACATCGGGCAACGCATCTCCACCACTCGTCTGTGCTAATCGCCAGCTGTTCCGCCTCTTCCCAAGACATTTACAGGCATTTCAAGTCGTATGGTAGAGTACGGCTCGTATTTCTAATAGGTCAGTCAGTTGCAGCTGTTTAAGAACGCTATATCATTAGATAAATGACTAGCGTCGCCCTCCTACTTTCTCCAGCCTTGGGAATTGTGCAACCGAATGGCTAATGAAAGAGAAGGGTTTACTTATATCGTCAGTTGAATAAGACCAAAAATATCGGGACCCAGATTGACAATTATGTAGGCCTAATACATTTGCTAGTGAATAAAATCGGCTCTAATTCTTCCTGAGATCTTCAGCCGCCTAATTGCACGCTTGAGAAATTTAAAACTATGCCATTAATAAGCCTCTGTGTATTGGTTAGTGTCAAAACAGGCGCTCCATAAATAATACTCAAAGCGAGTAAATTGTTCGGCTGAAGGAACCAAAGAGAAATCAAACCGATTTCATTCACAAACTAATTTAGTGCACAAGTGCCAAGCTGCATCTCTTGGACACCTTAAAGTCGGATTAACCAGGTGATATATATAGACTGTATAATTGCCGAAATCTAATAGTTCTTATTGAACCCAGTTAAAGTGCTGCTAACCTTAATTCAGTATAATAATTATCAAAGTCAGTGATCTCTATTAATAGTTACTGGATAGCTAATGAGCTCTGAAAGTTCAGATTATCGCTCAGTAAGGGCAATCTCAGGCTTATTTGGGACAAATCCCAGGATTCACTGGGGCAACTCAGGCCAAATTAAGCCTCGCTGCCCTGACCGGAAGCCGCGTGTGATTCGCCGTTGGTTATAGACCAATAGCCGAAGCTTTATCAATCCAGTCGTATTAATACACTTCATTGATCAAAGTATTATAAATACTAACAGAGTAGTTCTACTTTTCCCAGGCGTCTAGCATGACGGTTTCTTTTCCCAGGTGCTATGCATCGCTATTTCAAGTTTTAGCCAGTTCGTCGTATCTGGCTAATCGTCGGACTGTACGATTGGCGACTGTGGAACGCCTTCTGCACCGTAGGACGCCCTCTGACGACCTTCTCGGCATCCTACCAGGATGATGTCCATCTCTTACGCCAGGTTGACGATGAACTGAAGGTCGTCGCAATGGTCAATGACCAAAATGGTCAACGACGTCTTATGCTCTTCAAGGCTCTGATTCTGGTCACGACGAATAAAAGGGAAAACTTCTAGGAGTCGAACCCAACGCATTGCACCCGTTATTTTCTAATAATTATGATCACTTAGAAAATACACGAATCACGCGAGTGCGTGACAATTTTCTGTTTTCTGTTATTATAATGAGTAAACGTTTGCATGAACGTCTTAAATAGAGGTTTCCGACAACGTAGTGGATCCATTCGCGCCCCGAGCGTTAGCGGAACCCCAGCAGGCCTACTACATTCACGCCCGTCGCGTTATTGGCTAAAGCCTGTCACGTGAACTTGTTAACTTCCCTTGGAATTTGGAAATCGCGGTCATCTTGAGAGTCGGTTAGGGTCAGGTTAGGATTCGTGGGGTTGTTTAGGGTCAGATTAGGCGTCGTGAGGGTCGGTTAGGGTCAGGGTTAGGGTAATTAGTGTCATTAGAAAACACGGTGAACAACCTTCCACCGCAATCGGGAATGTTTGTCGGTCGGTTCGTTTTCAGGCTGTCTGTTCTGTTAGTAGTTAAGATTTCTGTGTTCGGTCATTTGTGTTCTTGTGAATTGTTTCAATTGCATAATTGTACACTGTAACCGGTTGCGGTTTGTCAACCGGATTGTTTGAATAAACGAAAATATTATTATTATTATTATACTCAGAATCATGTGACATAAATTGACCAATTGCGAGGCGGGCGTGATTCTAGTCCAGGTATAGGCTCACGTCGGGCGTGACTGTATCCACGACCTTCGGACAAAGGGTCCATATGCCAACATTCAAATCCAAGCTTAGGCCTATTTAGACTAAAATAAAGTTTCAGTTTTTAAAACTGTCGGAGGTGCCAAATAACTCTGCTAAATAAATTTGTAAACCAAGTGACATTTTATTTAAATGGTTATGGGTGGTTCTCAGGCCAATGGAGGCTTCACCAAACATTTTAAAACCACTGCATCGGGATAAATAAAAGGAGATGGAAATTCTGTCGTGGCTCTGTAATTCAAATTAGACAGACAAGGGGATTATATTGAGGAGACTTTTCTAGCACCCTGAAGTTGGATGTTCATTGGAATGTTAGACGGACGTCTGATATAACTTCCTGCTAAGAATTGCATCGACAGATGGTAAACGTTTGTGTCCAATGTTTTAAGCGACCTTGAGTAGCATTCAAGTTGTGTGTGTCCACAGTTTAACGGCAGCTTATGACAACATAGGCCGTTGCCGCCGACAAAGATTAGTTTTTGCATATTACAGCTCTTAGTAGTTTGAAGATTATTTATACTTTACAGATTACGATTTAAAAAGGTGTCATCTGTAATTTTTAAACAGTGTATTTTAGTGGAAGGCCGAGAAAGACCTGGCGAAACACGGTCACACAGGATCTGGAGGGCGGCGGAATGACGTGGGAAGAAGCCGATGAGAATGCGGAGGACAGAGTGGGATGGAGGAGCTGTGTCGCCCGATGCGCTGCAAGCGCGTGGAAGTACTAAGGTCTAAGGTAAGGTATTTTAGTACGTAAAAATAGAAAATGAGAATTACAACAGCAGGCTGTAGGTAACAATAAGTGGGCTGAGAGCAAAACCTCCGCATCAATGTCACTAAAACCCGCGAGATAGTCATTGTGAAAAAGGCGAGGAGCTCCATGGCACAACTACAGTCGGTGTCTGGGGTGGCGCGGTCGACTTCCATCAACATCCTCGGCGTCATCCTAGGAGAAAAGCTATCGTTCTCTGAACACATCGACAGTACCATTGGCGCATGCTCTGCCTCCCTCTACGCACTAAAGACCCGCCGGGCACATGGAGCAACTTCGATGCTACACATGATTGCTCGCAGCACCACATTAGCAAAATTAACTTACGCACTGCCAGCTTGGTGGGGGTATGCCAGTGGTGGAGAGAGGGATCGCCTGGAGAGTTTTATACGAAGAGCCAAACGAGCCGGCTTCCTCCCCCATGATGCTCCAACTGTGGCCGAAATGGCGAGCAAAGCTGACGACCGACTGTTCACTGCGATCAGAACTAATGACCATCATGTTCTACGCCGGCTGTGCCCTCGACTACGGGAGACTACGTACACCCTCCGTCCTAGGCCTCACCAATTCTCACTCCCACCTAAGGACACCAAAAACTTTATTCCTAGGCTGCTTTACAAGGACATCTATTAATCCTAAGACCCTCTAACATAAAATAATAGCCAATAATATCCTGGACCAAACTTTAAACGGAATAGCCAACGCCTACTGTAACATTTTTATTTTTTGTTTTTCTTGTAATCACATTGCGTTTTGACAATGCGATATGAATAAACGAAGATTCTATATATATATGTTGCAGACAGGGCTCTCATTGCATGCTACGCACAGTATTTTCTCTTTGAGTTCTTCGTTAGCGTAATCTGGTCGCTTCTATGTATCATTATTTTGCGAAGAAGTATTTTGTAAGCTTAGACCTATCTTTGTTCATCAACGCTAAACGTCTGTGTTACGTAGGCGCCGCTAAATAAAATATTAATAATTAAACAATTCCAACAGCATCGTGCGATAAGATCATAATGCCGTGCCAACAAATCTCACAGCTTAAGGATGTCACTAGACCGCGATTACGCTGTCAGATAAATAAAGAATATCGTTGCTGCACGTAACTTACGCATTGTTTTTTTTAATTCTACCATGTCTCTCACTGGCCATGAAAACAGTGTTTGCAGGTCATCATATAATGTTCATTCGTGACATACGCAGAATTAGGTTTTATTAAGTGCTCAATTCATTAAGGATATCTCTGGCTAATGCATTGGTTTTCAGTCGCCGAGATTATTATAACTTGCTTCTTACTGGTATCAATAAGTCTAACTTGCTTAAACTGCAAAGGGTTCAGAACTCTCTGGCTAGAGCCATATCTAATACATCCAAATATGAACATATAACCTCTGTGCAATGGCTTCCTGTTCAGCAAAGAATTCGTTTCAAACTGGGGCTCATAGTACATAAAACTGTTAAATCTGGTCAACCACAATATTTAAAATCAGTTCTTATTCCTCAGACTAATCATTATTTAATTAGGTCATCTGATTATCTTTGTCTGGTCATACCAAAATCAAGAACTGTTATTGGCAAACGAGCTTTTTCAGTTGCTGGACCAACTTTTTGGAACTCTCTTCCTGTGTCAGTCAGAGGCGAAAATCTATACATAACTTTGGGGGGACAGAGTGCCTACGAGGGCCAGGTTTTGGGGGGGGACAGCAGTGCTTAAGTCAAAACTTTGGGGGGACTGTCCCCTCTGTCCCCCCCATGATTTACGCCACTGGTGTCAGTACGCTGTATTGTATTTATAAATTTATAAAGCGCCTCTCACAGTGAACACCAATCAGATGTGCTCAGTCGCTTGTGTCATTTCGTTCTCAACTTAAGACTTACCTCTTTCGAATTGGTTAACCACCGTAGTCTGTCTCTCTGTCTCTTAAGGACTGATCCTTTGGATGTTGACCTGATTACGGTTTGGTTTTGGTGTGCCATCGGTTGATGCCTTGTGCATTAGACACCGGCGCAATAGAAGTTGCAATTAAAATTACTTACTTACATACTTAGTTATTTACTTACTTAAATGCGAGACACTATTTTAGACATAATTATTGTCACCCGCGTCTGAAATAGATCATCATCCAATGCAACTCCAAGGAAAAAACGGCGCGGCATTATGAGATACGAGCGGTAAACCTGCTTCAGACAATTTCTGACGATGTCAACGGCCTTTGTTGCGAAAGCAGGTCATTATACTGTTCGAATTTATTGAACGGTAAGTCAGACATCAACAACTCAGTTAGCCACAAGACGTCGTTTGAAGGTTACAATAATACTGCATCAGATTTTATATCTCCTATGTTTTTCCTAAACTCTTACTTAGCCATTACTTCATACTATAACTATCTAGGTTTTTTCTATGTACACCTACAGCGTTATCAATCAATCAATCAATCAATCAATCAATCAATCATAGAATTCATATAGCGCCTCATCAAAAGGTTCTACTCAGAAGCGCTCCCGAGCCAGGCCTGATCATAGAGGAAAGTCTTTAATAGGGCGTAAAAGGAAGTTGAGTGAACACGAGGAGAATGGCGAAGGAAAGATGGCAAGTTATTCAAGGCTGTTGGACCAACGACAGAGAATGCTCGGCGCTGCATAGTAGCAGTGCGGGCAAATGGAACCAAAAAGTCACCCCGAGAAGAGGAACGGAGGGCTGAGCCACCAGTAGGCTAAGAGAGGAAGAGAGAGAGCAAAGGTGGAACATAAGTAGCGAGGAGCTGTACCCAAGACGCTTTGCCAAACGAGAGAGCAGAGCCGATACCGAATACGCTGCCGGAGTGGAAGCCAGTGTAGAGTATGATGTATGTAGGAAGATACGCTACCATAGCGAGGTATCCAACCAACAAGGCGCGCCGCAGACCGAAAGACCCTCTCAAGGGAGGACAAGTGGACTTGAGGAAGACCAGTGTAGAGAGAAGAGCAATAGTCTAGACAAGAGCAGACAAAGGCATGGATAAGAGTAGAAGCAGCAGAGGTTGAAAGAGAGCGAGCAACAATAATTATATTAGCAATATATTCAACAATTACGTTATGTCTGTTGTTTACACAATAAACGAATATATGATGATGATGATGATGATGATGGTGATGATGATGATGATGATGATGATGATGATTGTTGTGGTGGTGGTGGTTGTTGTTGTGGTGGTGGTGGTGGTGGTGGTGGTGGTGGTGGTGGTGGTGGTGGTGGTGGTGGTGGTGGTGGTGGTGGTGGTGGTGATGATGATGATGATGATGATGATGATGATGATGATGATGATTATTAAGACACCTCAAAATAATCCACAGGCGTAGCAATATATTCAACAATTACGTTTGATCGCTAATGACGAACTTAATCCGTCAGAAACTTTAAATATGTCAACATCCTATCAGAAACGGAATCAAAGACGAGAAAAGAGAAAGAAAACTTATGAGAACATTACAAGAAAATGAACTGAAATACATCAAAAACTTTAAAGACGTCAACAGCCTTTGTAGCTATAGGATGTCGTTAAATAATGGAATAAAAAAATCGCCAATGAGAGAGAGTCTTCGTATCTTTTTCAAATTTAAAATAATTATTTTATTATAATTAATTACTATTTTATTATTGTCCATTCTAAGGCGCATCCTTTACAATTTGTCTTCATTTCATAGTATTCTTATGTCATTTAAATTAATTTCAGTGCTATTGTTGTTCTGAGGAACTATTCATAGAAGTATTCAAAGACACAAAGAAAATATGATAATTTAAGTGTGTCATAGTTTTCACATTCATTTGAATTTAAAAACTCAATTCCTCGAAAGTATTTAACGTATTATAGCGTATTATATCAAACGTTTTAATTGTAACCCTTACTGTGCAGGTTCGAGGCTGTTAGCTTTTGGAGATGTTGAACTATCCTCGCGCACACAATTTCTCAGCACAATCGATTGATGCTTTATAGTTAAGATAGTGGCGCTTAATAAATACATCTATGATAAGTGGAACATATTCTAATTATATTTCAGTGTTAATGGATCAGTTTCGCAGTTATGGATGAGGTTGAGAGCATGGAACGAAAGCTACAAATGTAAATTACTACGAATGCGTCTTCAAGGTTCGTTTAGTCTATAATGTATACTTTATGAGTCAAGAAAAGACATCATCCAGAGATTGGGTAAGTAGATTCTTTTAAACGAAACTGTGTCATAACGATGATGATTAGCGTTGCCCTCCTCTCTCATCCAGGCTCTAGATTGGCACCACCCGGAGACGACAGTGGCGGTTACCCTAAGCGTTAATCAGTCAATTTCATTTCTTTGCATGTGGCTGCCAGAGCCGTTGACATCGACATTGTAATGTAATCTTATCGAGACCTTTGACAAGTAATGACCGGAAGGATTGCACGCAATTGCTAGGTAGGCTTATATATAGCGTAGAATTAAAACATTTTAAAGGTCACATTTTAATAGAGTCACATTATAGCGTCACAGCATCTCTCTCTCTCTCTCTCTCTCTCTCTCTCTCTCTCTCTCTCTCTCTCTCTCTCTCTCTCTCTCTCTCTGTCTCTGTCTCTCTCTCTCTCTCTCTCTCTCTCTCTCTCTCTCTCTCTCTCTCTCTCTCTCTCTCTCTCTCTCTCTCTCTCTCTCTCTCTCTCTCTCTCTCTCTGTCTGTCTCTCTCTCTCTCTCTCTCTCTCTCTCTCTCTCTCTCTCTCTCTCTCTCTCTCTCTCTCTCTCTCTCTCTCTCTCTCTCTCTCTCTCTCTCTCTCTCTCTCTCTCTCTCTCTCTCTCTCTCTCTCTCTCTCCAACCGTCCCAGCTCGATACGAGGGTTGGTCGCATTATAGACGATTCTTCTCCATCCTCTCCTGTCCTCGGTTTCTCGCAGCAACCGCTCCGTTGATAATTCCAACCATTCGCCCACATTGTCCATCCATCTCTTCCTTGGTTTCCCTCTTGCTCTTGCTCCCGGTACCGTTCCTTGCATAATTTCTTTCTCTAGACATTCACCTTGTTTCCTCATTATATGCTCAAAGTAAGACATCTTTCTTCTTTTTATTGATTCCAGTAAATTCCTTTCCACTCCTGCCGTCTCTAACACCCATTCATTTGTTTTTTCTCTATCCATGATATACCCAGTATTTTTCGTATGCATTTCATTTCAAATGCTTTTATTCTCTCCTCATCCCTCTTTTTGATTGTCCAGCTCTCGCAGCCATACATCATCACTGGCCATATAAGTGTCCTCATTAATTTAATCTTTGTGTTAATTTTTATGTTATGGTTTTTCCACAGTTTCATCAGATCTACTCCTATTCCAAGTCCTCTTGCAGTTCTTATTAACAAATGTGACAGTCTGGTAAGTGAATCTGGCACAAACACGGTTTCTACGAACTCAATCCCCCACCAGTGCAACAAGCATGGCATCCATGTCAGCCGACCAATCAGAAAGCAGGAATCCGTTTACCATTGCGCCTAAAGCAAACTGCCGAACTATTATCATTCTGGTAGATACTATCATTAAATTTTGAGCGAGAAACAATTACACGACGTTTCATTTTGTACTTATAGGTCGAATCACACCCTTAAAAGAGGTGTGTAATTATTTATAACAGTTCTTACTGTTTGTACGACATAGGACAGCCTAATTGATTATTACAAATCATTCTTTAAACGCAAAATCCCTTCCCACTAAGAAATTTCCTACATTGACTTGGAAAACGCGTGTAAATGTCAGCCATTCTTCGCTGGTCTGTGGAAATGATACTCTAATAGAGCACCTAGGCTATAACGCATCTTCAGTGAGCAGTGGCGGTCCTGGTAGCCATAATTTTAAAAGACCGCCACTGTTCGCACTCTGTAAAAGCCAGTCCCAAGCCTGGATGAAGGTGGAAGGCAACGTTAATTTTCTTTGCTATCGCAAAGCGTCGTTCAACCGAAACTATGCCTACTACAAGGACCGCATACGTCGCTTCACCTTTTCCTCGCTTGCTACTGACCACTTATCTATAGGCCACCCATGAACCAATTAACCACGTTCTGTTCATGTAGTGCTGTTACTGTAGTTGTCTATCCTAGATATTTGAATGAAACTAATAGATTACCCATTTCCTTAATTGATATTAACGATGTCTGAGGAAGAGAAGGTGTCGCTAGACTGCGGATAAATCCAGGCGTTTAGACACCTTTAAAACATTTCAGACGACGCTATATATTTAAGCGGTTAACAGTTGGAAAATTGATCAAGTTAACAGATCTGGGCTGCTAAGCCGATCTCAACCGCCCTCGCCGTAATAAGTTAGCGTTGAAAATGTCAAACTAAAGTATTTAATTTAGTTAATGAAGTTGAAGTTACTGAATCGCTTTGTAACTCCGTCACTTCCTTATACTTCGGCAGTGCCAGTGCGAAGTCGGGATAAATGAGGAGGGCGTCGTTAATCATCTTCGTTGTGAAACGAAGTTGTTAAAGAGAAACTACCTAAGTGCCTCATACAGTCCAAATCACAGTATTTTCAATGCTATGCTTAGTACGAAGACCGATTTATAGAATTATTGAATGACGTGGGAAAGTTTGATTAATTAACTTTGCTATATTTCTCGAATTCGTTTTAAATTATATCTTCAATTTAATCGAAAATTTTGAATCGATAACGTTCGCTGTTTTTAATTTCAACGATCACTGTGAAAGTTCGGGGCTGTTAGGTCTTTAGTTCTCATCTCAGCATAATCGATTGATCCTTTGTAATGAAGAAGATAATGCAGCTTAAAAAACACATCGATGATTAATGATAGATAATTATAATAATAATAATAATAATAGTTCCTTTAATGAAACAATCCGTTTCACACATCGCAACCGGTACAATTTACAGTTATGCAATTGAAACAATTCACAAGAACGCAAATGACAGAGGACATAAATCAGGCATGGGCAACTTCTTTTAACAGAGGGCCGCTTTAAGGTTTGAAGGGCATGCTCAGGGGTCGTATACGCCAATCGCGAGCTAATTTTTGCAGATTCATTTGCCCCAGAAAATTAAACTATAATAATTTTATTCAAACTAAATATTATAGAATAAACGTTAAAAGCAAGTGAAGATAATTTTATGATGGAATTCTAATTATCCTAATATGTACAGTCCTACACTAAAAATAAAAAAAGTAAGTTTTATTCAGTTTAAAAATACATAAAACTGTTAGTCTGTACAATGTATCCATTTGTTTAGTGTGCTATATTTAATGTGAGATCTGGCACTTCTTCTCACGACACACATTTGGAATGTTTGCTTTAAAGTTCGATGTGGCAATTCGATATTCATTGGAGAGATTGTCATCTGCTAGTCTGCATCTGTTTTTGCACTTTGTTAGTTTCATCTTTGAGAAGACATGTTCACAAATACCGGTATATGTGCACCTTGCATGGAAACAGTGCAACCATGCAGTTTCAGGCTATGAAAATTTGAATGAAGGGTTAGAATCCTGAGAAATGTAAAGTTATGTAGGACTGAATCAGAGGTAGGCCTACCTCACGAAATTTCCTTTCCAACTCACTGTTGCATTGGAGTAGAATCAATTCCATTTGCATGGTGCTTGGTGGAGCTTCAATGGAAAATGGAGATTCAATCATTTTAAGTCTAGTTCATGAGCAGTAAATCAGCAAACCTGGACTGGAACTCTACTTTCAATACAGTTATTTGTTCTGTGCAGTTCTAGATATTGCAGAATCAGTAAAACATGGAAAATGCACAGTATTGCCTTTTGATATTTGATTTCCCAGAATAGCAAACTTCAGTTGAAAAGTTCTGATAGATGTCTTCTAAAGTAGCGAACCTACCCACTTGTGGTCTTGTTTTATGTAGAGAGTAGATTACATTGATGACTGAGTAGTAAACTAGTTGACCATGCATACACTAGAGGCCGGATTCTTAATAAATATGAAACAGATGTTTTAATGTCGGTCTATGTACAGAAATTCATTTGTGTATGGCCGGATAAAAGGATTCCCAAACGAGGGCCGGATAAAAGGTCCCCAAAGTGCCAGGTACATTGCTAATGTAAATGACATGCCAAGGGCGGGTTCAAAGGTCCCCGGGGGCCGGATCCGGCCCGCGGATCGCCAGTTGCCCATCCCTGACATAAATCTTAACTACTAACAGAACAGACAGCCTGCAATACACGGCGCTAATAGCAGCCTACAAAGCATATCCGCCCTACGGGGCTCGAACTCGGTACCTCTGACTCTCTACGCCAGATGTTATCTAATGCGCTATCCCCGCTATATTGAAGTATTAATGGATGATTTTCGCAGTTATGGAAGAGGCTGTTCGTCGAAGAGCATGGAACGAAGGCTTTAAAAATAAAATGCAATTGCTACGAATGTGGCTGCAAGAGGAGTTTACGTCTACTTTAAGATTGAAGAGAAGACACCACCCAGAGTCATATGATATATCGCCCTTATAAGGCAACAGTTGGGTGCAGCGATTGGTTGGATGGGAAGTAAAGTAAGTGCTTTATTGAACCGCCTGCAAACGCACTGCGGGAACATCAGATTGAATCACAAATCACAAAAATCACAAATGTCAAAAATAACATCAAAAAATACAATAAAACAGACATCTATGCATATATGAGATTAAGGTAATAGTAAAAAGAAAGATTAGCAATAAAATCAATAAAATAACATAGGCTACGCGTAATAAAACCACATCTAGTTAATGCGTCAGCATGTGGGATCTCACGGTTATGTGAACGAGGACGGAGAGAGTACTTAACATTCTTTATAGGAGGCAGTAGACCATGAAGAACATGGCTGGGGTTATGAAGCACAGATGAGAAAAGAGAAGAGTCAGCACGGCGACAGAGGTCATCAAACATTATCTGGTCGGCAGGCAAAAACTTTAGCCGTACCATTTTGCGTATTATTGCATTAATACGCGCGCGCTGACCAGCATTGGCAAAGCCATACCAAGCAGGGGAAGCATATAGGAGGCGAGCCAGCGAGGTTGCCGGAACTACATCAAAAAGGCGCATCCCCGAGAGACCATGGGCAATAAGGATGCGTATCGCATAGAGCGATTGGCTAGCCTTAATACAGATTCGGTCAATATGGGGGTCAAAACTAAGTCTATCCGAAATGGTTGCCCCTAGAATAACAGACTCAGATACCCTACAAATACCAGGTATAGGGAGAGGGAGATCAAGTAATTTAGACCGCGGGCGCCTAAATACCATCTCTTTGTAGCTATTAGTTGGTAAGTTGCTGTTTACTGGCGCTGTTTAGAACGAAGAAGTCCATGGTTGCCTTAACCCTAGGGCTACCAAGCTTTTTTGTAACACGGACTACCAAGGGGTGGTTACCACCCCCCTGGATTTCGTGTTTGGTTTCACATATCATAACTTGTAATATAGCAATGGATTCAGCATTCATTTCTGCACAGAATGGTATATTTAGTTGTACATTATGTGAATGCATCTCGAAATTACATCCTTTTTAACAATGGAACCCATTAATTAGTGATATTTTATATTATTGCGTACATTTGTTACTTTTTGGATAAACAAATATAAGATTATGTGAGTTTTGAAACTGATCTATGTATAAAAGATACACACAATCATCCCTACACATGTTTATATAGAATAAATGTACATCCATACATATATATCCATACATTTATATCGGTTTACGTTGTAATGCCGTATTCAGCCATTTTCACATAGATTACGCGTATTATTATTTATT
The DNA here is from genome assembly GCA_020284085.1 of Aporrectodea caliginosa. Classification (NCBI taxonomy): domain Eukaryota; kingdom Metazoa; phylum Annelida; class Clitellata; order Crassiclitellata; family Lumbricidae; genus Aporrectodea; species Aporrectodea caliginosa. The sequence goes on from JACEVL010000351.1 coordinate 1,507,325, forward strand.
TTGATCACTTCCGGTATTCAAAAGACAAAGATGTAGGTATGCAAATGAAGCCCTACATTCCCTCTAAAGAATGATATCTTTGTTTCTCTTCCAGGAAGACAAACGAATACGCTGCAGACAAAAACTAAGGGGGAGTGCTTCCATTCAGCCATTTTTCACGCATATTACGCGTATTATTATTTATTTTGAACACTTCCGGTCATCAAAAAACAAATTAATCAGTATGAAAAAATAGCACTACGTGTCCACTATGCAAAGGCATAATTTATTTCTCTTCAAAAATAAATTATGAATACGTTATAATCGAAAAACATGAAAAAGTGTGAAAGTGTAACCTATTTTCATACATTTTAATTTATTTTGAGCACTTCCGGTTGTCTCAGGTCAACTCAGTGACCATAGAAATGTAGCCCCACATTCCCTCTATAGAATGGTATAATTTGTGTCTCTTAATGTTAAATGACGGATAAGATATAGTCGAAAATCTAGGGGGGTGGTGGTATCCACCCCTCCCTGGTACCTCGGGTATATTGGGTATAACTTTTGAACGGTGTGAGATATCATTTCACATTTTACCTCAAAACGTGTGTAAATGAACCCCCTACAGCTACCTAAAAGGTCAAAATTTGATTCCATACCGAAAAAGTTTGAGATGAAAAAAACCTAGGGGGTGGCAACCACCCCCCTTGGCAGCCCGAGGGTTAAGAATTTGTTAAACTGTTCGAATCCATTTAAAGGTAAGGTAGACATTAACAATTTTGTTGCCGCAAAAATGACACTCCGTTAAAACACGGGGGTCGTTAAACAATAAACAAGGAAGTAAGTATTTGGATAGTGGGCAGATTCCCCCATTTAAATATCCCATCGATGTAAACTATCCTCTGATGCAAAATATGTCGTAAAACTATTTGAATCCAATCCTAAACAATCGGTATGAATACATTGATCATGCTTACCAGCTTAATTCGTTGGCCAATTGTAAAATCTCTGCGTATTTAGACACCTTTATGTCGGTTCTTAAGAATCCATAAATTAAGGAAAATTGTTCAAGATAGAGAGCTGTAATAATTATGCCAAAACTAAATCTTTGCCGGCGGCAACGGCCTATGTTGTCATAAGCTGCCGTTAAACTGTGGACACACACAATCATACAGTTCACCACATGAGAGTGTCCCTAAAAATTCTATAAATAAAAGAGCCTTCGAGGCTCGTCAATCAATCTAAAAAAGAAAAAAGAGCCAATTTTGAGCATCAAAAGAAACTTTATGGTAAAAATAAAGATACTGAAAGCAGAAAAGAACCAACTAACAGCCTTTAGGCCAAAAGGCGAAAAGAAAAGAGCCAAATGTCGATTTGAGTATTGATGCATATGTGTTTGTCAGTGTGTGTTCGTGTAGGCTTGTGTGTGTACAGATATGTAAAAATATTAACATTAAATTAGAATGATCTATAATAAAATATCGACAACAACCACCTGTCAAATATCACTGTCTGAACAACATAATAGCAAACACGGAATCAATGACGAAAGATGAAAGAAAGAAAACTGATGACAAAAGTTATATGAAAATGAACTGAAATACAGAAAAAAAAACTAAAAAGACGTCAACAGACTTTGTAGCTTTATGATATCGTTAAACATTGGAACACATGGATATCACATTCAGTCTCAACTAGTTCCAATTGTAGTCGTCAACAGCCCTTATTGTCATAATAGTTATGATGACGTTTAAACTTGGAATAGAAAAATCATTGAGTGTAATAATAATATTGAGTGTTGCAATATGCCAAAAATAACTTCAGTCGACGTCAAAGGTCCTTGCGGCCAAAAGATGTCGTTAAATTCTGCGTTCACCATTCAGTCTAACATATCCCATTAAAATGTGATGTGACGGCTTGATGAATCCTGCGTTTAGCGACATCTTATGGCCACCATGGTCATTGACGTACTCTCCTATTTTTTCTAGGCATGACACTGATACTATATTTGATATTACGGGACGCGGCGATACATGGATAGAGAGTTTAACGACATCGCACGGCAACAAAGGCCGTTGACAGAAATTATTTTAAACAGTTCTCACCCTTTGCATGCCATAATTGTGGAAACGCACAGTTGTGATATTAATAAGAATGCAACGCTGCTTTCTCTTATAAGGCAAACATCGCACTTAAAAGAGGTGTTGAATTATTTTAAAAAATGAAGCTTTCCGGTTTTACTTATATGGCAAATATTACACTAAAAGAGGTGTGAAATTATTTCGAACAGTTCTCTCCGTTTCTATGACATAATACGGTTTGTCGGGCTTGCGTCCAAGTAACTGAACGCAGCATTTAGCGACATCTTAGGGTGACAGGACCGTCGACGTCTACTATGATGAATTTGTCTCATCTGGTGACTGTACGCATGTTGACGATGATGGTCTCCGAGTTCACACTCAGTCCGATAGAGTTCACATTATCATCATCATCAACATCATTAATCGTATCATCATTGTTTCTTATAGTTATCAACTGACCTCGAGAGTCTCTGAGCAATTTGTCGGCGAGCGATTGACCGCATACCAGAAATAATACGTTAAATTTTCATTGTCTTTTGATGATTTCAGTTTGAGAGTAACGCAGTTGTTAAACATTTTGGGATGGCAACTAACTGTTTAACGAAGCTGAAAGGACTCAGAAGGTTAGCGTCACCATCCTACTTTGTCCAGGCTTTGGACTGGCGCTATCACTCTACGGTCAGTTGTTGTTTCCATTGTAGCCATATCAAAAGCCGTTTTACCGGTATCCAATGGCATCAGAAGTTGATTTTAGCGATGTCTGGATATAGCACCAAAGGCGATGATATCTTATGACACCAAAAGTCGTTTAACTGAATGCGATTCTCGCAATTTCCGTGTTTTGGACCGTGTTTTAAATACAGAAGGAACTTACTTGTCGATTAAGTTGGTTAGTTTCTGTTACACGACGCTGTTTCATAACAAAGACGATTGGCGTCGCCCTCCTCCTTTATCCAGGCTTGGGACTGGCACTGTCAGTCTGCCAGCGTACGAACAGTGAACAAAATCGGTTGTGTTTCTCTTCGAATCCTTCAGCGAACTAATCTACACGCTCGCTGATGATTTATGAAGGGCAATTTCAGACTCTAACCAGCCAACGGTTGCTTAAAAGGACAGTCTGTATAGGCCTACTAACTTTTCCCTTGCGTTTTGCATGACTTTGTTTCTTTTCCCAGGTGCTATGAGACGCTGTTTCCAGTCGAAGCCAGTTCGTCGTATCTGGTTCATTGTGGGACTGTACGATTTGTGGTTATAATTTTATGAATAACCTTTCGCAAGAGCGTCATAAAGTTACCAGTGAATCTAGCGAGTGGACGCGTTTGGAGACTATTTATACTTTCTGATAGAAAGTTTAAAATGGTGTCAGACGCAAATTTGAAACAGTGTATTTTAGTATGTAAGAAATGATAATTACAGCCAGACAAAGAAATCTTTAGACTGAACGCGTTTGAAGACTTAATAATTTATGCTTTCTGGTAGAAGTTTAAAAAGGTGCAGTTGCAAATTTTAAACTGTATAAAATTATTATAGTGTGTGAAAAAAACACATGAGAATTACAGACAGCAGACTGTAGGCTACGTTGCATACATGGTTCTCTCTGTATGCGACGTACAGTATTTTCTCTTTGAGTTCTTCGTCAGAGTAATTTGCTCGCTTCTATGCATGATTTATGAAGAAATATTTTGTAGACCTATCTTATTTTATGAATTCTAATCGTCTGTGTTACGTAGGCGCCGTTAAATAAAATATTAATAATTAAAATAATTCAGTGTCGAAATTGTTCGATAAGATCGTAAGATCGTTTCAACAAATTTAACAGCCACAAGATGTTGCTAGGCCGTATACAAATGCGAGACACTATTTTAGACATATTGCCACCCACGACTGAAGTAGTTTATCATCCAGTGCAACTCCATGAAAAAAGATGGCGCTGTATTATCAGATACAAACGGTGAGACCAGTTTTAGACAATTTCTAACGATATCAGCAGCCTTTGTTGCCAAAAATTATACATCAGTAGCTGTTCGAATCCATTGAAGAGTAAGGCGGACATCAACATCTCTGGTAGCTACATGATGTCGATTGACTTTGACAATAACACTCCATTAAGACACTCCAAAATAACTTACCATCGTAGCAATAATATTCAACAGTTACGTTTGATCGTTAGCGTGATCCATCGAAATTCTTAAAGGTCGACGTCAACGGTCAAGGCAGCCATAATATGTCGCAAAATCATAATCGGAATCATAATTATAGGTAGCATGATAGGCCCATGAGATGTTTTCGCAGCGTTCGTTTGATGTTCTTCCACTAATAACCGCATCCACATCTTCGAGTTGATCTATAAAACTGAAACACATGTATTCTGAATTTTATTATAACAATTGTATAATATTGGCTGTCACTATCTCAGAGTTACAAAGCACGAACTAGGAAGGTAATGATCTGGTTTGTGACGCTGTGTCGTAACTGAGATTGCTAGCCATCTTTAACATATTATTCGGAGAAGCACCCCACCCTAGCCATTCATTCAGTTTCCAATAATATATAACGTAAACTTAGACTTTTCTTTCTGGATCATTGTCTTCATCTCTCTCTCTCTCTCTCCTTAAAACCTATTTCTTCTCTCTGGGTTCTCGCACTGCATGGGAGCGCTACTGAATTGCCTCGGTTGTGAGCGGCGCTATATAAATTACTAAATACATTACATTACATCAAACTTATAACTACCATGGGCGTTGACGTACGAATTAACATTGCAAAATATTATTCCTCGAATGTCCGATTTTGATCGATAGATCAACAGTTGAACGACACCTTGTGGTGTCGGTAGAAATAAATCTTATTAGATCTCACCGTTCGTATGGTAGAATACAGTTCATATTTCTAATAGGTTGGTTAGTTGCTGTTTAATGGCGCTAAGTTTATAATGAAAGATGACTAGTGTCGCCATCCTGCTTTCTCCAACATTGCGAATGGTGCTGAAATTACTAATGAAAGAGATGGGATTATTGATATCGTCAGTTTAATAAAGACTTCAAGGTTTCGGGACGCAGGTTGGTACCTATTAAATTATTAGGCCTAAGGAAACAAAAAATCCAGCCGATTTCATTCACAAACTAATTTAATGCACAATTACCAAGCTGCACTTAGACACCGTTATGTCGGATTTACCAGATTGTAGGCCCTATATAATTAATAAACTTATTTGCGTAAGTTCGAAACTCCGCCAATGTTCGCTTTTTGACAGTGCCAGTCCCAAGCCTAGATAAAGGAGGAGGGCGACGCTAATGGTCTTTATTACCACACAGCTAGTCGTTAAATATGAAATACACGCGTAAGTTCGAATAGTTACGGCTTAGGAAGCCTTTCAATTTTCATGTTGATGTAAAATGTCATCTGATACCAAAAGATATCGTTGAACTACATGTATACTATTGAAATCCAATCCAGACTAATCGATCGGCAAAAGTACTTGCCTTGCTACTCATGAGGTAAAGTTAGGTCGACGATGAAGGCTTTGTAATAGCAATAAGAAGCAGAACTTCTATTAAGCTAGCCTAAGAGGAAACCACGGGTAAGAAGTGTTAGCCTCGTCATTTTTCTTAGCCTCGGCTATGCATGCGAGGGCGGGTGGCCAGTCCGTCTAGCGACATCTTGAGAGCGCCGGTGTCACGAAATAGAGTATCCCCATACGTGAGTATCCCCTTGGCGAAATGGAGTATTCGGTTTAATTTGCATTTTTGGCGGTTTCTAAATGTATTCAGTCGTACTGTTTGGATTTAATGTACACATAATATTTTTAAATTGCGTATCTTTAGTTTGTAAGCTGATCTGAAATGAATTTACTTCATTTTTGGTGATTTTGACTGGATTTTCGTCGAGGCTATCGTGATGCGTATACCGATGGGGGATAGAATGTTTATCCCCGATACTCTAAACCGGTTTATTCCATCCGGGGGGATAAATTCATACATCCCCCCGGATAGTCCTAGGACGGATACTCTATTTCGTGATACCGCAAGCACCGACTATCAAAGGCAGCAGGCTCATATGATCAGGACGGTTGATCGCCTGTGTCAAGTAGGCGACGTATAATTAACAAATTAATGATAATCAAAATAGTTCAGTTCTAACTTGTACGATAAGATCGACGTCAACAAACCAAACAGCCACAAGATGTCACTAGACCGTGGATAAATGCGAGACACTATTTAGACATACCGAAATCCACGCCTGAAGTTATTTTTTCAGGCAATGCAACTCCAAGCGACAAAAACGCAACTATAATAGACATCTGTTTTCTAGTTGACTTAATTATCTTCTGATTATCGTTTTCTTTATACATAAATAATTATTTCTGACTTTGTTTGTAAAGCGCTGAGTTTGCTTGCGTTTAATAAAGAACATTCTTGCTTACTTACTTATATTTTCATGTACGAACGGTGAGACGTGTTTTAGATAATTTCTTACTGCGTCAACGGCCTTTGTTGCCATAATATGTCGACAAACTGTTCGAATCCATTGAACAGCAAGATAGACATCAGCAACTCTGGTACCACAAGATGCCATTTTATGATGCCTTTTGGCAAGTATACTCCGTTAAGACACCTTTAAATCACTTGCCACCGAAGCCAAATATACTCAGCAATTGCATTTCATAGTAATCAGATACCAAGTTTGATCGAAAACTTCAAAATCAATGTCGATGGCGTTAAATACTGGACTCAATTATTATAGGTATCATGCGCGATGTATTTGTAGCTATCGTCGGATGTTCTTCCGCCAGTAACGCCATCCACAGTTGATCTATTGAAACTGAATAACATGTATTATGAATTTGTATTATTATAAATATGTCTGGTAATTGCCACTATCTCATAACGAAGCATCAATCGATGGCGCTGAACAACTGAGTGGAGGAAGAAATGTTCAAGGTCACTACGTAGGAAATGTCTCAGGAGAGCATCACATCCTGACAGAGTTACAAGGCACGGTAGATTGTAGCCTTACATTACACAGCATTATTCCACAAATATCTACTATCGTTGGTTAGTTGTGGTTTAAAGATGCTGTGTCATAACAAAGATGAATGGCGTCGCCCTCCTTCTTTCTTCAAGCTTCGGACTGGCACCACCAGAAAGCATGCAGTGTCGGAGTTAGTATACAGTAGTTCCAGAACTTATCGACATCTTATGGCTATCGTTGGCGTTGACGTCGACCTCCTCCTTTTCCCATGCTTCGGACTAACACTACCTGGCACTATCCTCTGTGTTCACCTGATATACAATAACTTCTATCATTCAATTCTTTGGTTGTGTATATAA